>JADLZL010007750.1:0-42000 GCA_015844335.1 Chrysopogon serrulatus | reverse complement strand
ACTTATAGAAGATATGTGCCTGCTAAAGGTGCTAAAGGAGAGAGCCTCCATGAAATTTCTGTCATCTCCTCTCAATATGATTCAAAGTAATAGTCCTGTCATTTCAGATGGACCAAGTCTTTCAGATACCTCAGTAGTGTACTTAAAACCTTAGTCCCCTGGATCTTTTGTACATATTCCACCTATTATTATATTAATATAATTATTTAAGCAGGGTCCTCCCCTACTGTTCTCCTAAGAGAATACGGTGCCCAATCCTAATATTGGTGGTCAGCATTTTATCACTGACAAATCTAATTTGGAGTTCCCACGAACAACAGGGATTATGCACTTTATAATTGGATTTGGAGGGATAAATTTATGCTGAAACATCCTGTGGGCTCTTAAAAAACATGAGTCATGCGCAGAAAGAAAAAAAAAAACATGTTAAATCAGAGTTATATTTGTGCTACGTGCCTATGCAGCAGCAACAACCCAAAAATGTAGATAAATAAAAGAACAATAAAACTTTAAGGAGCTAACTAAACCTGGCAAATGAAGCACTGGACATTCATGGCAAAGGTGAGGACAATGGAAATAATGTCAAAAACAATACTAGAGTCGCAATAGATCACAAGAACAATTGCTGTCCCCAGGTAGAAGATACCAGAAGCACTTCCTGCAATGAAAACACCCTGCATATTGTGTGTTTTTGTGTACGCATTAGCATCTTCGACATTACCATGACCCACTAATCTGGGTAGAAAATTGAAAATAAAGTATCCGTACCACTTTTATTGATGGAAACCTGAATAGTAACAACACTAGCAGCCTGAGGATCAAAATCACTGTCAATAGTGGAACTATGCAATTAAATCTCAACCTCGTTAGTTCCGATGCCTCCAGAATGGATAATTCCAACTTCATCGCATAGAATATTGTGTTGATGCTATAGAAAATTGTGATCAGCAAGTAAAATGAAAGCCGAGAGGCATCTGCTGTCTTTGTATCTGTACTGTCTACAACCCTCTTGGTTGTAAAGCTATGAAAGAAAAAACGAACTCGCATCAGTGGGAAGTATATGCAAAATATGATGCCACTAAGATTGCAAATCATAGTTAATGTAAACTGAAGCAGGTATTGGTAGAAAGTTCAATTGATACCTTGATCCATCTAGCATTTCAAAAACTAGATAATAGTAATACCCATGACTTCCCATTCAATAGCCATATGCCAACAATAAAATAGCACCTACATCCTATAGTCCAAGGACAAGGACAAGGACATAGACATTAAGAGGTCCATCCTAAAGTATAGAACACCATATGATCCTTCTCACATGTAAAGAGTAAAAGAAGAGAAAAAACATTAGACCTGAAAACATTATTAGTTTCGGAATAAGCTAAGGCATAAAGTAAAAACAAATTTGGATAAACTATTACTCGATCTTATGAGATATACATTTAACTCAATGATTCTAGTAGAGTGAAGGCAGATTTTCTGAAATAATAGAATATAGCACATACCATGTAACCGCAAGGAGAGTTGACTGGAGAATGAACCCTAAAGCATATAATCATGGAAAGCCTTAGAACTAAAGATGAAAGAAAATAAAATAGATTGCAATCTGCATGCACATACCTATGATATCGAGCACTCCCAAAGGAAACTCCATGACCTTTAAAATAAAAAGGAAATGAATGATTGTAAATAGAGGAAATGCCATTCTCATAAATAATCATTGGAGATTTCAGTTAATGTGAGGAACTCCTTGCTAATAATTATTACAAAGTTTTTTTTGAAAGATCATAATTATTACAAGGTGAGCTTTAAGCCTTAGAAATGACCTTACTCTTTGGGATTCATTCTAATTTTTAAAAGTAAACAGTGGAGCACTTCTCTCTTGCTATTCACTTCAGATTGTATGTTCTGTGCATCTTCTGTGTGCTAAATACAAAACTGATGCAAACTGTGTACCAAATAATAAATGACTAGCGGTGTGGCTACAATAACTTGCAACACTACAATCTGGTGCATTTTCATTAGCAGAATGCTTCAATGGTCCTCTGATGTACATGTACCCAGCAAGACATTCAGAAACTAAAACTGGCCAAAGGGAGTCCATAGGGACAACTCTGAAATGTTTTCCTGGTATATATAGTTCAGTGTAGATGTCATAATATTAAGTTAATTCAGGGAGCCCAATTCCATTATTGTAGTGCTTCTCTTAGCACCTGCCTGCCAGATTACACTTTTCTTAAAAAAAAACACAGTGTAGATATTAGGAGCAAAAGGCATCTGCATTGATCAGAGCAGCATCTGGACTGTAGCATCGTTCACAGACTGAACAAATGCAGAAGACCCAGCCCTACGTCTGGGAGTAAACATGCGTACGGACGGACTACCCAGATATATGCATATGAGTTTGTTGTTTCTGACAACTGCCTGTGCGCAATCAGTTCATATCGCAGGATTATGGAGGAATCATATTTGTGATCCATTCAACACCCCAATCCCAGACCTAGCTACTAGCCATCAACCTCTAACCACCGTGACTGACGCACCGACGCCCGCAAGCAAATTCGACATGGTAACGCATCTATACCGCTAACCACAAACGCGCCCGCGAGGTGTTCGACATGGTGTTGCAGACACGACGCCAGCGAAGAGGAATGGAGGCGGAAGCCGTTGGACGACAGTGCTGCATGCACGGCACCAGGGAAGGGGAGAAGCAGCGGGAGAGGAGGAGGGGGGTAGTAGGACGGTGGGTTCGTACCGACGGAAACGTTCCGATCCCGCCACGCCCACGCTTTTTCTCGAAGCACTAGCTAGAGGAAGCCCTTTCTCCGAACGCGCGGCTTGGAAGACGACTGGAATCGGTTGGGCGGCCGTTGGGCGGAGGCAGTATGAGTATTTATGGGCACTCAGCAGCGCCGGCGTGAAATGCCGCCTCTGCTGGGACGACGGAAGGGGAACTCGCATTATGCCAGACCGCGAGTTGAGAGATGGAATTGAGACTAGCGAGAGCTGATCGCAGAGACCGAGAGGGGGGCGGTGCGAGTGGGTTGACAGGAGCAAAACGGAGAAAAGTTGCGATGCCGTTGCGCAAGGAAATGAATGGAGGCAGGGAACGGCGACGGCGACTCGGGGAGTCGAAATGGTTGAGTTCGAAAGCCGCCGGACTTGCCTAGCGGGAAGGAACATGAACCCCGAGGACCAAGGAAGGGACGAAGGGCCAGAACAGAGAACACCAGCAAGGCTGGTTTGTTTGGTTGACGACTGGCCGGAGCTGCTGGCCCAGCATTCTGCGGGCCGGAATCAAGCTCAGGCTGAGTCCAGTTATTTATTTAGGCGAATGGGCATACGATCCAGTGTTAAGATTGTCATTATCTATCAAGGATCAAATTCTTCTGAGATTTATTAGGATTTATCGGCGTTACGCATTAAGTGGTAAACGACGTTCCCGTCGACGACGAGGCTCCAATAGTGACTTCAGGAATCTCAAGATTTTGCCGGCTCAGTCCTTCGGAGGTGCTCATAGAGGTAGAGTTTACGCACGTATGTTTATAGGCATGAGTATACGTACATATTATGAACGTCTGCATTGTACTTGTATAATTTTAAAAAATAATAAAAAAAGACATATCCATAGACGTTATATATTGTAAAAGAGATTTTGGGTAAAAAAATTTTGGCAGCGAAACCATTGTCCAGACATTTTCCACTAACATTTGCAAACCAAATTTGCTCAAATTCACTCCCATGCGTCAGACGCATAGGTTTAGATGGATGTCTATCCACAATGCCTTGGCGCGGCTCCCAATCAAACATGTCCTACGTCCACAATGCATACATAATACTTTGAGTAAAGTGCATGTAAGGTCCTCAAACTTCATACATATTACTTTGAGTAAAATGCATGTAAGGTTCTCAAACTTTTGAGAGCGACTACCTAAGTGGCTGGGTCTCTAATCTATTGCTATGGTACGCCAAAAGTCCAAAATCTGCCACGGTAGCACCAATATCTGACGTGGCCATGCCACAACAACAGTTGGACGCTGAGGGTATGCCACGGTGACAACATGGCCACAAGTAGATGGAGGCGTGGGTCCTTTGGCCATCCTGGCAGGCGCACACGCACGGCGTTCGCGGACTGCGACAACCATCCGGCGATGGCCCCGTCCACGTTCATGGCGCAACAAGGCGAGGCGGTTGCGACGGTGAGGAAGCTGCCTACTGCGCCCGTCCGCGGGCTCGACGCGCACTGCCGCATGAACGCCGTGGACGCGGACCCTGACGCCATGCTCAACTTAAGCCGGCCACCGTTGCGCGGCTCGGGTTCATGTTCGCGTGTTCACTTGTGGTACTCGTCCAGGCACGTACGATGAGTTCAGCGAGGGAGCTGTCGTGGGTGCGGAGGAGCTCGACGCGTGTGGCGGCAGCCTTGTCAGCCGAGACGGCACCTGTGCACGCAAGAACTCGATCGTCCCAATACGCGACGAGCCGACGATGCTCACATGCAGATGCATGCGATGCGAGCAACAAGGCAGTTCATGGCCGAAAAAGCTGATGCCGATCGAGGCGAGCGACGTCCTGCTCTCATCTTCATCCTCTAAAGAAATTGGAGGACAAGGGGATCGGAGTGGCTATTCAATGCGCACGTCCCACCGATCTCCATCAGACCATCAACCGCGTTAATGGCGAATTGGCAATGGAAAGGGCCGGTCTACACTTTGGATGCAGCTGGAGCTAGATGATCTGCAATGCTACGACCTACGGATGGAATCTGGCCGGTCCCATTCTCTTGGATACAGAACCGAGCTTGGCCTTGAGGAACACGTTGATGTTGTGCTTCAGGGCCGGGGCGATGCCGGTGTTGCCCGAGTAGAGGGTGAGGTCGACGTCTGCACGGAGCGCACGGGCTAAAAAATATGCACGAGTTATTTCGCATATAAAATCATCGACAAGCAGAATCGCCATGGAATCAGTCCAGGACTGCGAGCTAGCGATCGACGCTCGATCACCTAGAGCACGCAATCGATGGGGGAGTCCAGTGTAACACCTCAAGTGTTAAGCATGCATTAGGCTCTAATTAATTAACTCTAATCACTCATTAAGCATGGCATAAGCATCATCAAGCATAAACCCCTAAATGCATCATCATTTCATGTACTTGGCATTTAAATTTATGCTTGTTTAATTGGTTGTTTAGTTTGGTTAATTAATTGCCCTGCAAATAACTTTGTCAAGTTTGGATCCACTTGCCCAGCAATTTGAAATGATTTGACAAAATTTATTGCAAAAGATTTGGTGAATTTTGGAGCAAAAGAAAATAAATTGGAAAATTTCCTTCTATGCCTTAAATTCAAAATGAATTTGTAATTCAAATTCTGTTGGGAATTTTGAGTTGACCCCAAAATGAAAGTTACTCAGTTTTAAATTCTCTACAACTTTTATTTTGGGAACTTTTTATGAAAATGTTTCTAAAATTGTCAAATTGAGGCTTTTTGTTCAGGTTTGATTTAAATTCAAAAAAATGGAAAATCACAGCCCGAACCGGCGGGCGAATCCGGCCCAACTTCGGCCCACCGGCCCGCGCCCCACCCAGCGCGCTCGCTCGCGCGCCGGCCGCCGACCAGCGCAGAACGGCGCGGCCACGCGCTCACCGCGCGCTCTGCCGCAGCGCCCGCGTGGCGGCCGTTTTTCGGCGTCTGGTCCCACCACCACCACGCGTGCACTACACCCTCCGCTCCCGCGCCTGCGTCTCCAAACGCGCTCCCATTCTCTGCCTTTCCCTCTCGCTCTGTCGAGCGGGAGGAAGGAGAGCGCTTGCCGCCGCCGCTCCAAGCTCCACCGCCGCCGTTTCCGCTCGCCGGAGCACCCACACCCGCCAAACCTCGCCCGCAGCTTCGCCTCGCCCTCCTCCACGCCGCCACCGCACCCTTCGGACCGATCGAGCCAAGGTGAGGGCGCATTGCGCCGTGTTCCGGCCGTCCGCCATGGCCAGAGCTCACCGGAGCTCTCGGCTCTCGCCACCGGCCAACTCCACCGCTCCTCTGCCCTCGCCATCGCGCGCAGCACAACCGCTAGGGTTAGCACTCGCCGTCGACGCGCTCACTGGGTCCGATTCGGGCCCCTGACCGCCGCTCCACCGGATCGCCGTCGCCATGCTTTCGCCGCCCGCGCCATGCATGAGCACGGGGGCTCTGGCAACCCCTAATCAGGGCTCCTGCCTCACACCGCCGCGGCCCGGCTCGCCCTGCGCCGCCCGGGCCGGCCACCGCTGCAGGCTGCCCGCCGCCGCCGCTGCTCCGTGCCGCTGCCTTTAGCGCTCGTCGCCAGCAAAGCTCACCGCCCGGTGAAGCTAGGGGGCGATCAATGGCGCCCCCTGCCTGAGCTGGCCGACCGCCCTTTTGGGGCCCGGTTGACCAGAGGGGACCCGCCTGGCAGTGGCTCCTGGTCCACTTGGACCAGGTCCACGCAGGGGCTAGGGCTCGCCCCTTTTCTTTATTTGTTTTCCGGAAAATCGATTAAATGCTTGAAAAATCATAACTGGTGCATATGTGATCCAAATTTGGTGATTCTTGTTTTGCTAGGTTTCTTGTGAATAGATCTATCTAAGAAAAATGTGAAATGTAATTTTTGTGATACTTTTCTATGTAGATTTATTTAATTGTTATATATCTTTGAAATCTGGTAAAATACATAGTAAGTTGTATATTGCTCGAAAAAATGTGATTCTTGTTTTGTTAGACTTTTTGTGTGATGTAGTTTCAGGGAAAAAAAAATATGTATCATACAGTTCCTATGTAAAAATATTAGAATATGATTTAAATTCAATTTTGGGCTGATTCTTGAATGATTTTTAGTAAATTAATTTTGTGTAGGCTGTTGTACTTGATGAATTGTGATGAAAATTTTATCATGGCTCTGTGTTAGTATAATGTAGCTCCTGTAATTTTTATAGAATTTTCTGGACTGTCTAGACAGAGGTCACAGTTCAAGCCTATTGTTTCACATGAAATGATAAGTTTTGATTTAATTGCTTTAGTAGGTGCTATATTTTACTTTTGAGCACTTTTAGTTATGTTGGTTTGCTGATCCTGTTATGCAGCACCCTAACTGAAGTGTGATGTTTATCCATGATTAGTGTACTTCTCTTTATTCATGTGTTGTGAGTATGTGTGTGTGGTTATACACACCTCTCTTCTTTATACACTTCTCTAAGTGTTTAGAGAAGAGATATGCACATACTCAGTAAAGTGAAGTAGTGTATGCTAGAGAGGAGATATGCACCTACTCTGTCAAATAACTTGTTAATCATCTTCATTCATAAGCATCGCACCTATGCATTCTTTATGTTTATACCGTGCATCGCATCATACAGGTTCGCAGGAGGACCCCCAACTTTCGGAGATCGAGGAGAACCCTCAGGAGGAGTTCCAACAAGAGGTTCCAGTAGGAGGGGACGAGGAAGACCTGCCCGAGTGCCCGGATCACCGTGCAGCTGACTTCGAACAAGGCAAGCACCGGAGCATCTACTTACCTATGCTTTCTAACAGTCTAATTATGCTTTATGATTGTTGCATTAAGTATAGGAGTTGTGTAAAACCGTTGATGCATTATATCCTTGCTTTACCATTGAATTATCCTACCTTGATACACCCTGCTAGTCTAGGGCGAGTAAACTGCTTAGCTTGCTTAGACGGTAGAAGTCGGGTGATTTTCTGTCATCCGCAAGTATAGGTAGTTACTTGATTGATGGAAAAGTCTTGTGGGGTCGTTGGACCATAGTGATTCCGTCTGTGTCGATTAAGAACCGTACCGTTGATGTACCGCAAGTCATGTTGAACGCATGCCTCACACTTAGCTGGCCGGATAAGTCGTTCCGACCGCGAAGCCTAACACTATCCAGACCGGCTCTCGATCCGTTCGCACCGTATTGGAGATGGATGGGGGACCACGGGGGCGCGAAGAGTAAGTCTCAGGTCCAGCTAGGCTGGCTAATATAGTCGGGCAGCCCCTGGGTACGGTGGTTCCGCCCGAAACCGCGTTTTTCTTCCCGGATATGTGCCACGGTGACTGTAGCTCACTTGGCTCCTGAGTGTGGTTTGTGTGAGGAATACCCCCTGAGCTCAGTAGTAATCGATTCAAATCGCCATCGTTCCTGGACAGTGAACACTTGACTTGAGCTGCACCATCGTAGTAATGATTATGGAATGTGGGTAATGATGATGATGATGATGAGTTAAGCTAAATGATTATGGTTACTACTTGCTTGCTTAATCATGACTAATATACTATAATGATGCATAGTATAGGTCCTCACTTAGCATAAATAGGAATGGTTAAGGCGAGCTATCACTTTAAATGTTATTACCGCTTTTATGCAAAAAGAGTCAAGCTATCCCCTCGATAAAGTCTGTCATACTCCTTGGAGTCTTTTATTTTGAGTCGGATGGGTAAGTCTAGGCGAGTATCTTCTCGTACTCGGGGTTTTTCCCGCTTGTTGTTTATGCAGACGGACATACCTTCCACCCGGTGCTTGTGCTACTGTCTTTTTCCCAGTGGACTAGAAGACCTTGGGCAAGGTTAATCTTTAATATTCTCCCCAACTGCTTTTTTGATGGATAGACTACGGGTGGCACTTTGTATTAATCTTTAAAAATGTGTGAGTTGGGTTGAGCTTTCGAAACTACTTTGCTTTCGCTACTCGGATTTGAAGGACTTGGTTTGTAATAACTTTATTTCCGCACTCTGATGTTATCGAACTATTTGTGAAATATTGTAACGTCTTTAATGGTGACGCTAAACTTGTACTATCTTGGTTGATGATGTTTGGTTTGAAATCCTTCGAGATTTCTGGACTACCGGGTTTATAACGGCTTAAGTGTGACAATTGCTTGTTTAGCGAGTGATTTTTCACTTATGCTTTTATAAATTGGTCGGTTACATTACCGTGGCATCGAGCAAGGTTTAGCGGTTCTTGTTCACATGTGTATTTAAAACAAAAGATTTTAGTTTCAAAACTGAATTTTTAACTCATAGATCTATAAGTCTTTTGAGAAAATCTTATTTTTGCAAACTAAGAGTGTGCCGGTGGTCATATCCTTTATGCCCAATTAAGGACACTAGGTGGCTATTTAAGTACTAACTTGGGGGGCTTGCATCATATTTTACTTTTACTATTGCCCATGTAGCAAGGTAATTGTATAGGTGCCATTTGCTTGAATGGTAATGTATGGTTCAAAATGTCTCTACGCCTCGGTAAGTGGGAGTTGTGAGGGCATGGTTGTCCAACCGGCAATCTAGGAGAGTGCTAGTGTGATACCGGAAGTATTTACATGTCAAAACCATGTACTTACCAAGGTGTTTAATTGTGGGTTGTGCCGTCTGTTGAGACGATGCCGTCATGAGGACGAGGATCGGGTAGTTGTACTACATGTGCGTGTATTTGGGAATGCACGTATGTGTGAGTATTTAATTTTTACTTTCCTGCAATGCATTATCTTCATACTGTTGGGATGGGCTGAAGTGGATTTTCTGCAGGTACATAACAGCGCTTCGTGTAGAACGTTTAGTTATACGCTATGAGAGAATGTTGTATGCCACCGTTTATACCGCTAGAATTATTTTTGCTAAGTTTGTAAGAACGTAAGATCCGTGCATACATCATGTTTGTTCATCTCATGTCATTACATTTACCTTCCCTTGTAAATTGGTTACTTCGATGATTAAAATTGGTTAATTAATCACTTGACTCACTCGGGATAAATTTCTAAACAGATGGTCCGCACCAAGCGGATCGCTCGCAAGTCCACTGGAGGCCGTGTACCGCGTGGACAGCTCGCACCTCGCACCACTATCCAGAGAGTCTCACTTCCCGGAGGAGTTTGGGATGCCCACGCTCCTTTGGCGTGTGTTGGCCCACGTGGGGTATACGGAGGAACAAATGACCCGTGTACTCTGGGTGACCGAGGAGCCGAGCGACGGAGACCACATGGTTCTTTGTGGAGGTTACCGTCCCCACCACTCCACGAGGACTCGGAGTGGGAGGGGTGGCGCCTGCGTGCCTGAGAGTCACACCGGAGGAGGGGGGCTAGCAGAGCCGCCTTCTTCGTTTTGCGCACCATCATGGAGCGTTTCCCGCTGAGCTTGGCTCGGGCCTTGGCGGGAGTGTTTCCTCGTGGTGACCCCTGGCGACACGTTAAGGGAGCGATCCCCCGGCATGGCACGCTGGCCGGGGGATTCATGAGATTGAGGGCAGGTGACAATGCGGCAATGAGTGCCATGTTTGCTATGATGCAGACTTTGGATGCTACTCGATCCTGCATGTACAAGATGAATGACTGGAACAAGGCCCTATGGAAGAAGGAGCGCGAAAAAGGAAGAAGAGGCACTCGGACCGTGTCCGAGACCCGAGGCACCGAGATAGAGCTTGTCACAGCTACCAGAGACAACGTTGAGGCCCGTGAGAGGAAGGCCAACAGGGAGATCTCTACCTTGCGCGCACGTGTTGCACGCTATGAGCGATATGAGAGGAACAAAGAACAGGATGATGGCACGGTGGTGACAGAGAGGAATGAAGCACAAACGACGCCCCACCACTTGGGGCACCGGCTCTTTGACCGTGAGCGTACATTGACCCGGTTGCACGAGGACTACCACGTCTTTGTACAACCAGGTTCATCCTTACCATGAGCCCGGAGGCTGCTGAGCTAGAGCCTGGAGTCATCGGCGACGGAGGCGGGGCGAGGAGGACGCCCGACCTTCCACCTACACCTGAGCCTGCACCTAACGACGACGTTGTTCTTGCTGCCGAGTCTGACATTGGTAGCGAGCACGAGTAGGCTAGTAGTCTCATCGCTAGTCTTAGTTGCGCTTTGTTTCTTTTGTGGTTGGCATGTAACCTTGAGATGTGACTCATGTGTGTTGGATCTTCATGTGTTGTGGTGTTATCTGAACGCCTAAAGTCCAGTGTATATATACTGGTAATTTTGGATGTTGTATGCCATGGATGATGTTCTTAAGTAATCTAATTAGTGATGTTATGGATTGTGGAAATGAATCTTTATGCCTTTGTGTTGTTAAGTGAATTCATTTCCTTCCAATAATTCATTGGCATGATTATTACATTAAACACAATGTCGTAACGTCACCTAATAATTGCTTGTTGCCGAAATATGCAGATGGTGAAAACACGCCGCACCGCTAGCGGCAATGTGATCGATGAGGGCACTGCCGGTAGTGGAGGAAACGGTGGGAACGGTGGCAATGGAGGGAACGGAAGCAACGGTGGGAATCCCCGGACTGATCTACCACCACCACCACCCCCACCGTTGACCGCGGAGCAACTGTTCCAACAGTTCTTGGGCAGTCAGAGGAACATGGAAGCAACGCTGCGGGATATCGCAGCCAATACCAATCACGGAGGCCACCGTGACCGTCAATTCAATCAGTACAGTACATTCAAGGATTTTCTGGATACTGACCCACCCAAATTCCTGCAAGCCATAGAACCTCTCGAAGCCCTGGAATGGATCAACACTATGGAAGATAAATTCCGTCTTCTCCGTATGACTGAATCCCTGAAGGTTGAGTATGGAGCTCATCAGCTGCAGGGGCCAGCTGGAATTTGGTGGTCTCATCAGCGCACCACCTTTCCACCCAATGCTCCTATTACGTGGGACCAGTTCACTCGGGTGTTTCGCAGCACCTACGTACCTCCTGGGTTGATGGCCATGAAAGTATCAGAGTTTATGAAGCTTACCCAGGGCAACAAGACCATGAATAAGTACCTCCATGAGTTCAACAACCTGTCATGCTATGCTCCTAGCTATGTGGATACTGAAGAAAAGAAGATCGCTAGTTTTAAGAGAGGCCTCAACACCAAAATGGCAAAGACAATGGGCATCAACCACAGTCTCACCTTCAATGAGTTTATCGGTGGCCCGCTTGACACAGAGAACAATAACAACACGCATCTTTGCTTCCAAGAATCGCAAGAGAAACTTTGAGGGAGGATCTTCTCGATTCGGGCCCCCAATGGCTAATCGTCCGCGATACCACCCTCCCCTTTCGAGAATTCGAGGTTCCGTGCACCCGCTCCAAGGAGGAATCCTACGGCTCCACCACCTCCGAAGAACCCGGAGGGGTTATCGTCCACCCGCACCTCAAGCTCAAGCCAAGACTGGTGGTTCCACGGCAGCTGCTCCCGCTGTGAGGGCCCCGTGCTTCAACTGCAACCAGATGGGTCATTTCGCCAAGTACTGTCCCTACCCAAAGAAGCAGACGACCTATCCTGCCCGTGCACACCACATCACCGTGGATGAGATCCTGAAGGAGAACCGATTCTGCTTGGTGCGTTTCTTGTCAACAATCATCCTGCGGTTATTTTATTTGATTACGGATCATCGCATTCTTTTATGAGTCAAGCATATGCACGGTCACATGAGTTAGAACTTAAGCAATTAGATTATGGGTACCGCATCAGCTCCGCTGGTGCTGATGTCCTATCTAATCAGATGCTTGAGCAAGCAATCTTTGAAATTAGAGATAATTCATATAGAGTTAATTTGGTAGTACTGCCTGGCTTAACTATGGATGTGATCTTGGGAATGAATTGGATGAAAGATAAGCAAGTAGTGATTGATACTAGGAATAGAACAATTACCCTCAAGGATCCTAAGGGTGATGGCACTTTTCAAGTGTTATTGCCTCGAGTTGCAGACATGACCAAGTTAACATATGTTATCCGAGCATCTTACTCGTTTTACGAGATTCCAAAGTGGTTTGTGAGTTTTCTCGATGTTTTTTCTCAAGATTTGCCCGGGTTACCGCTGACGGAGATATTGAGTTTGCAATTGATCTAGTACACGGTACAGCTCCGATATGCAAGAGACCTTATCATATGCCTCCCAATGAGCTAGCAGAGTTAAAGAAGCAGTTGTACGAGCTGAAGAAGTTGGGTTTCATCAGGCCAAGTACTTCTGAATAGGGCTGTCCAGCTTTGTTTGTGAAGAAGAAAGATGACTCTTTGAGGCTGTGTGTTGACTATCGGCCGCTCAATGCCGTAATAGATCAAGAACAAGTATCCACTTCCGAGAATTGATATTCTGTTTGATCGGTTGTCTAAAGCAAAAGTGTTTTCCAAGATTGATTTGAGGTCGTGGTATCATCGGATCAAGATTCGTCCGTCGATGTGCATAAGATCGCTTTCGTCACTAGATACGGGTTGTACGCAGTATCTTGTTATGTTTTTGGCCTAACAAATGCTCCTGCATACTTTATGTATCTTATGAATTCAGTCTTTATGCCAGAATTGGATAAGTTTGTGATTGTATTCTTGGATGATATTCTGGTTTACTCTGCAAATGAAGAAGAACATGCTCGGCATTTGAGAGTTGTGCTCACCAGACTTAGAGAGCATAAGCTGTATGCCAAGATTAAAAAGTGCGAGTTTTGGCTAAAGGAAGTTGCTTTCCTTGGTCACATCATATCTAAGAATGGTATTTCAGTTAACCTAGACAAGCTACAAGAGGTCATGGACTGGCGGGCACCAACGTCAGTTCACGAGATTCGGAGTTTTCTTAGAATGGCAGGGTATTATCGCTGTTTCATTCTAGATTTCTCTAAGATAGCCAAGCCGATGACGAGTCTGCTACAAAAAAGATCACAAGTTTGTCCGGACAGGGAGTGTGAAGCGACTTTTCATACCTTGCGAGAGTTGCTAACCACCACTTGCTCTGTCTTGGCACAAATAGGACATCGAAAGCCGTTTGATGTGTACTGCCATGCATCGAAGACTGGTTTGGGTTGTGTGTTAATGCAAGATGGCAGAGTGATTGCTTATGCTTCACGTCAGTTAAGAAAGCATGAAGTCAACTATCCCACGCACGATTTGGAGTTAGCTGCAGTTGTGTATGCCTTGAAGATATGGAGACACTATCTGTTGGAAAATGTGTGCAATATCTACACCGATCACAAGAGTCTCAAGTACATCTTTACTCAACCTGAGCTCAACATGAGGCAAATAAGATGGTTAGAGTTGATCAAGGACTACGACTTGCAAGTGCACTGTCATCCCGGCAAAGCAAACGTAGTTGCGGATGCTTTGAGTCGCAAGTCACATCACCATGCCGTAAAAGCCGTTGTTTGGAGAGAAGTTCAATCTAATGCATCCAGCGGTTCTACATGATATCCAAGTTCGGTGTTCTCTCGACCAACAGATTATTGAAGGCCAAAAGATCGATCCCGGCATCTATCACCTTAAAGAAAAGATGAAGAAGGAATCAATTCGGCATTTCAGACTCGATGATAATGGTGTACTTTGGTTCGACAACCGCCTTGTCGCATCGAAGGACCGTGAACTCAAGAACAAAATGATGGATGAAGCTCACCTTTCCAAGCTATCCATTCACCCCGAAGCAACAAGATGTATCACGACACGAGACCTCGATCTTTGGTGGACCAAGATGAAGAAAGAGATAGCAGCTTATGTGGCTCGATGCGATACCTGCTGTCGTGTCAAGGCCATTCACATGAAGCCGGCAGGTTTACTAAATCCTTTACCAGTTCTGTATGGAAATGGGATGATATTAGTATGGATTTCATCACAGGTTTGCCAACTTCATAGAAAGAAAATGATTCAATCTGGGTGATCATCGATCGGTTAACCAAGTCAGCTCACTTCTTACCTGTCAAGACTACCTTCATACCACCTCACTATGCTGACCTCTACATCTCTGAGATTGTCCGTTTGCATGGGGTACCCAAGACCATAGTATCTGATCGAGGACCACAGTTCACTGCTCACTTTTGGAACCGTTTGCATGAAGGTATGGGAACTAAGTTACTACACAGCACTGCTTATCATCCTCAGACTTCAGGCCAGACTGAAAGACTTAATCAAGTTCTTGAGGACATGTTGAGAGCATGTGTGCTATCAGCAAAAGGATCGTAGAAATCTTGGCTACCTTTGGCTGAGTTCTCCTACAACAACAGTTATCAAGAGAGTATCAAGATGGCACCGTTTGAAGCTTTGTATGGCAGGAAGTGTAGAACTCCGTTGAATTGGGTCGAAGCGGGAGAAAGGAGATACTACGGTATTGACTTTGTTCCCCGGTTTGAAGAGAAGGTTCGAACCATCCAAGAACACATGAAAGTCTGCCTTGTCCCGACAAAAAGAGTTATCTTGACAATAGAAGAAGACCTTTGATATTTGAAGTAGGTGACTATGTTTACCTAAGAGTTTCACCGATAAAGGGTACACAAAGGTTTGGAGCCAAGAGGAAGCTTGCACCAAGATATGTGGGTCCATACAAGATTCTCGAGAGGAGAGGCGAAGTTGCTTACATGTTGCGCTATTACGAGTCGATGAGTGCTATCTTTCCGATCTTTCACGTCTCTCGTTGAAGAAGTGTTTGCGTGTGCCCGAAGAAAGAGTTGATGAGCAAGAGCCGAGGCTAGCATCGACTTGGTCTATAAAGAAGAGCCCGTGAGAATTGTGGATAGCAAGGAAAGAGTCACTGAATCGTTTGGTGCGAACTTACAAGATCGTGTGGAGCTACCATGATGATAGAGATGCATCATGGAAAACTGAAGATTACTTGAAAGAAGTTTATCCCGAATTCCATAAAATCTGGTTAGTAAACCCAAATCTCGGGACGAGATTTCTTTAAGGGGGTAGGGCTGTAACACCTCTAGTGTTAAGCATGCATTAGGCTCTAATTAATTAACTCTAATCACCATTAAGCATGGCATAAGCATCATCAAGCATAAACCCTAAATGCATCATCATTTCATGTACTTGGCATTTAAATTTATGCTTGTTTAATTGGTTGTTTAATTTGGTTAATTAATTGCCCTGCAAATAACTTTGTCAAGTTTGGATCCACTTGCCCAAAGAATTTGAAATGATTTGACAAAATTTATTGCAAAAGATTTGGTGAATTTTGGAGCAAAAGAAAATAAATTGGAAAATTTCCTTTTATGCCTTAAATTCAAAATGAATTTGTAATTCAAATTATGTTGGAAATTTTGAGTTGACCCCAAAATGAAAGTTACTCAGTTTTAAATTCTCTACAACATTTATTTTGGGAACTTTTTATGAAAATGTCTCTAAAATTGTCAAATTGAGGCTTTTTGTTCAGGTTTGATTTAAATTCAAAAAAATGGAAAATCACAAATAGCGAACCGGCGAGGCGAATCCGCCCAACTCGCCCCACCGCCCGCGCCCCCCCGTCTTTCGGCGCGCGCCGTGGGTTTAGCGCAGAACGGCGCGGGCACGCGCCACCGCTTCTGCCAAGGCCGGCTGCGTGGCGGCCGTTTTCGGCGATCTGGTCCCACCACCACCGCGCCGTGCACTACACCCTCCGCTCCCGCGCCTGCGTCTCCAAACGCGCTCCCATTCTCTGCCTCTCTCTCTCGCTCTGTCCGAACGGGAGGAAGGAGAGGAGAGCGCTTTTGCCGCCGCTCCAAGCTCCACCGCCGCCGTTTCCGCTCGCCGGAGCACCCACACCCGCCAAACCTCGCCGCGGCCGCCTCGCCCTCCTCCCACGCCGCCACCGCACCCTTGAGGGTGCATTGCCCCATGTTCCGGCCGTCCGCCATGGCGGAGCTCGCGGAACTCTCGGCTCGCCGGCCACTTTTACCGCCTGTCCTGACAAGGCTAAGACAAAGGAGTTACTTTTCGCCGTCGACGCGCTCACTGGGTCGATTCGGGCCCGCGACTGCCGCTCCATCGGATCGCCATCGCCATGCTCGCCGCCCGCGCCATGCATGAGCACGGGCTCGAGCCGCCCTAATCGGGGCGCTCAACCCTCCAGCTCGAAGTTGGACCCCCGGCGGAGCTCCTGCGCTTACCGCCCGCGCCGCGGGCTCGCTGCGCCGGCCCGGCCGCCGTCAAAACCAAGCGCTCGCGGCCCGAACCGAGCGCGACACGGGTGCGCCTGCGACGAGCACAACAACCCGCCCTGCCGCCCGGCAACTCGCGCCGGTGAGCTAAATTCGATCAATGGCGCCCCCTGCCCTGGCTGGCCGACACGCGGGCCCGTTGACCCGGGGACCCGCCTGGCGGTGGCTCTGGTCCACGACCAGGTCCACGCAGGGCTAGGGCTCGCCCCTTTTCTTTATTTGTTTTCCGTAAAAATCGATTAAATGCTTGAAAAATCATAATTGGTGCATATGTGATCCAAATTTGGTGATTCTTGTTTTGCTAGGTTTCTTATGAATAGATATATCTAAAAAATGTGAAATGTAATTTTTGTGATACTTTTCTCGTGTAGATTTATTTAATTGTTATATATGCTTGAAATCGGTAAAATACATAGTAAGTTGTATATTGCTCGAGAAAAATATGATTCTTGTTTTGTTAGACTTTTTGTGTGATGTAGTTTCTGGAAAAAATATGTATCATGTAGTTCCTGTGTAAAAATATTGGAATATGATTTAAATTCAATTAAGGCTGATTCTTGAATGATTTTTAGTAAATTAATTATGAGGAATTATGTCTTGGTAATTTTAGATGACTGCTCTTGTGCTAAGAAGTTCTAGTTAAAAATATGAGATATGTTGTTTGACACTTTTCACGGTACAAAGTTATTAAATGTGCATTTCTGTCCTGCTTTGCTTTATCTTTTTGTGTAGGCTGTTGTACTTGATTAATTGTGATGAAAATTTTATCATGGCTCTGTGTTAGCATAATGTAGATCTTGTAATTTTTGTAGAATTTTCTAGACTGTCAAGACAGAGGTCACAGTTCAAGCCTATTGTTTCACATGAAATGATAAGCTTTGATTTAATTGCTTTAGTAGGTGCTATATTTTACTTTTGAGCACTTTTAGTTATGTTGGTTTGCTGGTCCTGTTATGCAGCACCCTAACTGAAGTGTGATGTTTATCCATGATTAGTGTACTTCTCTTTATTCATGTGTTGTGAGTATGTGTGTGTGCTTATACACACCTCTATTCTTTATACACTTCTCTAAGTGTTTAGAGAAGAGATATGCACATACTCAGTAAAGTGAAGTAGTGTATGCTAGAGAGGAGATATGCACCTACTCTGTCAAATAACTTGTTAATCATCTTCATTCATAAGCATCGCACCTATGCATTCTTTATGTTTATACTGTGCATCGCATCATACAGGTTCGCAGGAGGACCCCCAACTTTCGGAGATCGAGGAGAACCCTCAGGAGGAGTTCCAACAAGAGGTTCCAGTAGGAGGGGACGAGGAAGACCTGCCCGAGTGTCCGGATCACCGTGCAGCTGACTTCAAACAAGGCAAGCACCGGAGCATCTACTTACCTATGCTTTCTAACAGTCTAATTATGCTTTATGATTATTGCATGAAGTATAGGAGTTGTGTGAAACCGTTGATGCATTATATCCTTGCTTTACCATTGAATTATCCTACCTTGATACACCCTGCTAGTCTAGGACGAGTAAACTGCTTAGCTTGCTTAGACGGTAGAAGTCGGGTGATTTTCTGTCATCCGCAAGTATAGGTGGTTACTTGATTGATGGAAAAGCTTATGTTAATATCATCTGGTTGATGGTTGTGGTAGAGATAATTGGAGACCGGACGGAGTCTTATGGGGTCGTTGGACCATAGTGATTCCGTCTGTGTCGATTAAGGACCGTACCGTTGATGTACCGCAAGTCATGTTGAACGCATGCCTCACACTTAGCTGGCCGGATAAGTCGTTCCGACCGCGAAGCCTAACACTATCCAGACCGGCTCTCGATCCGTTCGCACCATATTGGAGATGGATGGGGACCACGGGGCGCCAAGAGTAAGTCTCGAGTCCAAATAGGGCCGGCTAATATAGTCGGACGGCCCCTGGGTACGGTGGTTCCGCTCGAAACCGCGTTTTCTTCACGGATATGTGCCACGGTGACCTGTAGCTCACTTGGCTCGTGAGCGTGGTTTGTGTGAGGAATACCCCCCCGAGCTCGGTAGTAATCGATTCAAATCGCCATCGTTCTGGGACAGTGAACACTTGACTTGAGCTGCACCATCGTAGTAATGATTATGGAATATGGGTAATGATGATGATGATGATGATGAGTTAAGCTAAATGATTATGGTTACTACTTGCTTGCTTAATCATGACTAATATACTATAATGATGCATAGTATAGGTCCTCACTTAGCATAAATAGGAATGGTTAAGCTGAGCTATCACTTTAAATGTTATTACCGCTTTTATGCAAAAAGAGTCAAGCTATCCCCTGATAAAGCCTGTCATACTCCTTGGAGTCTTTTATTTTGAGTCAGACGGGTAAGTCTAGCTGAGTACCTTCTCGTACTCAGGGTTTTTCCCACTTGTTGTTTGTGCAGACGGACATACCTTCCACGGGTACTGTGCTACCTGTCTTTTCCCAGTGGACTAGAAGACCTTGGGCAAGGTTAATCTTTAATATTCTCCCCAACTGCTTTTGATGGATAGACTCTGGACTGGCACTGTATTAATCTTTAAAAATGTGTGAGTTGGGTTGAGCTTTCGAAACTACTTTGCTTTCGCTACTCGGATTTGAAGGACTTGGTTTGTAATAACTTTATTTCCGCACTCTGATGTTATCGAACTATTTGTGAAATGTTGTAACGTGCGAATGGTGACGCTAAATGTGTACGATCTTGGTTAATGATGTTTGGTTTGAAATCCTTTGAGATTTCCAGACTACCGGGTTTATAACGGCTTAAGTGTGACAATTGCTTGTTTAGCGAGTGATTTTTCACTTATGCTTTTATAAATTGGTCGGTTCTGTTACATCTAGCACGAGGTACGTGAGGAGGAGGCAGCGCCTACAGAGGCGCTCGCACTATGCCGGTGAAGTCATGGCATGCCTCGCGATCGTAGGTCGTCAATGTGCCCGCTGCTTTGTGGTCCGAGCAATGCCGGGAGCCGATAACACCGCTTGCCGAGGTCCGAGGACATCGCAGCCACACGGGTGGCCGAGGACGACAGGCGTAACGCCGGCACCGCAACGCCGTGCTCTCGCATCACGACGCCGAACCACAAGGTGCTCTCGCATCGCGTACCCCGCTGGCCGCCTAATCGTCGCCACCGCCTTGCTAAGCCGCGCGTGCACACCGGCAAGCGGCGCGCCTCGCCTCCTGCGCCATGAACGCAGAAGGGGCTGCCGTCCCCGATGCTCTCGGCCACGCTATGTGAACCCGAGGAAGAAGATAGAGACGAGCACAAGCGGCGCCCACCCGTGGAGGGGGGACCGGGAGGCCGTCGGATGCTTGCCGCGGTTCGCGACAGCTGCAGCGTGCACGCCCGCTAGGATGGCCATGAGTAGGGCGCACGCCTCCATCCGCTCATGGCCATGTTGTCACTATGTCATGGCCTCGGCGTCCAAATTGCCGTCTATGGCCACGTCATATGTTGACGCCGATGTCGCGAATTTTGGACCGTTGGTGTATGATGCCAATAGATTAAAGACCTGGATAGTCTTTTTTTATTCAAGGATTTAGATGGGACTACCTCAAAAGTTTGAGGACCTAGAATGCACTTTACTCTAATACTTTTCTCTCACACACTATTGTTTCTTATCTATACCTAATTGGGAAGGGAGCTTGGGGGCGAGAGGGCAACCGGTGAGCTCGGCCAAATGAGGGAAGCTAGCTAGATATAACGATGACCAGGTGTGGGACCGCAAACGACAGTGGTACACCGAGGAGGAGGGGGCGGGTGGGGGGGTCGGGTGGATGGACCGTGGTGGAGATTGCTAGCGGAGGAGGAGATGTGGGCAACCGGACATGGAGTGACGAAGAAATGAGTGTGGTGGCGATGTTTGGACGTTCTCGTTTCCGTCGTCTATAGTAGGCTACAAAAGTCACAAAATTGGTCGAGAATGTGAGGGGGCTCAAGAAGGACCGGGGAAGCCCCTTGCCCAAGCATGGGATAACAATGGACGGCAAGACACGACGCTAGGTGGAGGGACATGCCAATTATATAGAAGGGTGACAAACGAGATAAGTGTGGTAATTATGTGGTAACTTTGTCAATCTCAAGCAAATTCAAACTCACTCAGTCTCTCATATGCCTTGGTATGTTTAGGAAAGACATTTTAACCACAAAAATCAATGAACCCCGGTAATATTGGCTACTAAATCAATAGCTATTGCCTATACTTGCTAATTCATATTTATTTTCCAAAGAACCATGAATCACAGTAGTTCAACTATTGGTCTCGATTCGACCACGTGCAAGAAGACATTGGTTGATCTTGTTTCTTATCAAGAACCACCTTACAGTGTGACGGTTTTCATGGGGATCATATTGGTAGATCGGGATGGGTAAACATGTTTGCGGTGTAGTAGAACAAGTGTTCCTATACGAGAAACTACTAGATCCGAGAGGAGAAGGTGCTAGGTTCGTTACCGAGGTTGGATGGAGCGCCTTGGGAGCGGCAGCCGAATTGGAGCGGATCCAAAGTGGCGTCGTTCGTCATGGTCGTCGGCGCAGGGGCACCGGCGACGGCGACCCTAGGGAGGAGAGACGGCGTGGGCGTCCGGCGGTGACGCCGAAGTCGGACGTGGTCCAAAGGTAAAGAACGAGAAACAAAGCCGCGGTGGAGCTTCCTCGTCCGCCGGCTACGCCTCTCTAGATCGGATTAGGTTTGTCGGTGAGGTGTGAGGGGCGCAGGTGAACCTCGTCGTGAGCCGGCCCCACCTCTATTTATATTACGCAGTATGACAGGGGCCCACCAGCCATGTATTGGGCCGGACGCCTCGATCGGGAGGGAGGTCAAGGCCCATGGCCGTTGGGCCGCGTGGTGAAGACTTTCACATCGACGTCGAGCTCTATGGTGCCGTTGCTCCACTCCAACGACAAGCGGTCGCGGAGCTGGTCCGACAACCTCGCCGTCGCCTTGCCGCCTTGTTCCAGCGCTTCCCTGCCCCACTGTCCTGGCTCCCATGGTCGCCAAAAGAAGCGACGCCCGAGTACAGGGGCGCAGTCAAGTCCGCGCGGTCGACGACGTGTTGCGAAGATGGAGGGTGAGGTTGAGCTCCGCTCCGCTCAGAGCACCGCGGCGACCGGGCGGCCCGGCCCGATGCCGTCGTAGCCGGTGAGGTGAACCGAGAAAAAATGGGAGGCCGAGATATGCCATGTACTTTGTAGGATGATGAGGCGGATCGTGCCGCATATGGTGAAAGCGAGCCATCCGGGAAATCAAGAGGCAGCTATCCAAATGGTGAGCCGTGGGTCGTGGCGACTTCGACCGGACGCCGCTCCACCGTCATGCGGATCAACTTGCACCGCGCCGACGCGCCACCCATGTATGCAATAGAGAGATCTAGTCTTGTCGTCGTCGCGCCCGGCCGGCCATGCCGTGCATGCTAGATTTGATGACATACAAGGACTTTAGATAAATCTCTGCCTATTTTTGTGTCCGTTTCAATGGGAGTGCATGAGAGAAGAAAGAGTCCGGCCCGGATCAGAGTTCTTGCAGAGCACGAGTCTCTTCCTGCTATATCAATCGACAGTGCCGGCCCAAGAAATTTGAGGGCCCTCTGACGAACTCGTCGCTATGGCCCCTATCTAAACCATGTATAAAATTTTATAATATGTACAAGTACTAATTTATCATGTATTCATGTTTAATAATTACTAAGAAATAATATACATTAAAATAGCAGTATATTTGTACTTCTAGAACTAATATAATTAACTTAACCAAGAATAAAACTCCATGGTATGAGGTCTATATACATGGATTTGGGCCCCAATCTTTCTTGGGCCCTAGGACGTCGCACACCCTGCCACCCCCCTAGGGCCGGCACTGTCAATCGATTATATATCGACTAGGTTCGTCATCCTTAGGTGAAGCAATCGATTCAATATTAATCGAGACGATATCGATGACCACCGGCAACAACTCAGGATACGAGAAGGGCGGCGGCGAGACCGCGAGAGGCCACATTCGCCTTTGCAAAGGTACCCGCTGGTGGGCTGGTGCCCGACGTGCGCCTTGCCGTGTGGGCTTGGTAGCCTACGTGGTCTTCTTCTTCTGGGTCGTCTTCTACCACACGCCCGAGTTCAAGGCGGCGGTGACCGCGTCGAGGGGCTCGGCGACCAGCGGCCACGGATGCGGCGGCGCCCGTTCCCACGTCGCGCTCGCGTCAACAACAGCGCAACATGCGCGCCACATTCTGCGCCGGCGAAGGCGTGGTCGTGTCGTACGCCGGCGTGCCCCAGCGCGCCCGCCCTCCCGGCGTTCGCTGCGTGCCGAGGTGGAGCCGTCGGGACCGTGCATGTCGGGCCCGCGGGCGAGGGATGCGGGGGCGTGCCGCCCCCGGGCTGCGCAGCTCATGGAGGGCCAGCGCCAGCGCCGGGAGAAGGGTGCCGCCGGTGGTGGAGGTGATGTTGGACAAGTTCACCGACTCCGCCTTCGTGGTCGTGCCGTCTTTGGTGTGGTGCGAGCCATCTTTGGATGGGCAGCCCGTGAGGCCGCCGTCGCTCTGCTCGTGCCCATTTGTTGTTGATGCCGGCATGCTCTAGATGGTTGGGTTAGCTATCCCGGTTTGTAATAAGCGCTCAACTTTTTCTTCGTATATATATAGTGTGTTCCGATTGTGCGTGCTACACCAGTTCGGCATGTCGATCTGTGTAATTTATCTTGATTTCGGATGTCCTTTTTTTTGTTCGTAGACATGCTTCGATTTAGCAGATTGGAGGGCACTCAAAAGTTTACCGGATTCAACTATAGAAGATGCTTTTGCACCCAGGAGAGCTATATAATTTTCAACCCTGGTTTCTTGGGACGATATTTTGGAACTTGTTCGGTGGTGGCACGCTGAGGAGCCGCATCAAACGGCGATGCAAGGAGTGCTTCTACGTGTTTGGAGGAGCAGTCAGAGCTCTTATGTTTATATACGGTGGTGGAGCCATATTTTACTGATCCGGTCTTTGGATCTGACTCCAGCAGAGGAGCCCACCCACACGAAGCCGTGCCAAACACAGCTTCGGTCCTCTTATCTTTGTCATTTGCTATCATGAACTTTTATTTATACACTTACAATGCTATAATATAAGGAGGACATACCGCTTAGATCAGTATCTTTGGAAAGGCTGCATAATACTAGTTGTTTTAGTTTATAGGTGGCTACACAATTCACGTGGTCAGGTTGTAACAACTAAATGGGATGATACTCATGAAATGTTGTCACGACGGGACACAATGACTGATCAATCAAGCGATATATGCTTGTATGGTAGCTAGACACATGTTGTTCTCGTTGGCATGTAGACTTCTTGAAAGATGCCATGTGTGAGCACCAGGGACGAAGCCCTCCCTCTCCCCTACGGCCATGATTCCTATGGTGCCTGGTGTCGATACGGGACATAGACGGCTACTCACCAGCACGGCTCCCGTCAGGACAAGAGCAAGAAGGATGGATCCGAGTAGAATACGGACCATCAAGTTAGGCGAATAGAAAGTAACCTCATAAATCGAGCATGAACACTTCCTATAGATCCGACTAGGACTAGAAACCATAGCTCGGCTCTTTTCCTCCTATAAAAAGGAGCCGAGCACCCTCTTTGGGACGGACGAATAACACACAATCATACATCAATCCAACGCAAAAGGCCAAGGCCAACTGGAGTAGAGCTTTTACTCGGCGACGAGGGCTCGAACCAGGATAAACCGTGTGTCTCTTACGTGAAACCGCCGAGTTCTAGTCGTTCGCCGAGGTCTGAATCAATCTAGCTGCGGGGACCCGTGGCGCGGGCTATCGATGGTCAAACACCGACGGTGGCGCCCCGTAGGGGGCTTTCGGCGAAATCAACGTCAAAGGCTCGACGGACCTACACATGATGATTTTTCCCGGCGGGATCAACCTTCGTTTTCGGGCCGGGTGCAAAGCGCATTTAACAAGGAATTCTCAGGTGGTCGACTACTTCAAGGACCCGAGCCGAAGATACAAGAGATTTTTTCAAGACTCAAGCTCACGGAGGAAGTCGAAAACCCAAATATACAAGACAAGCCGAGTTCTTTTCACTACGGTTTCAACAACTCGGCACAAATATATATCGTAGTATCACCCGAAGGCAATGGAATCTTACGACCTCGACCAATGGAACATCTTCAAACAAGATAAGTACTCTACCTTCCTTCCTTTTCAATACGGTAAACCTCTAGAAGAAGAAGAACTCGACCATCCACCCAACATGCACGAAGAAGTCTTTATGATAAGGCAGCCTCTAGTACCACTAGTCCAACCCGACTACGAGATCATCGGAAGAATCGAAGGGCGATATTCCAAAGAAATTCCGTCACGAGAGAAGGAGAGACCGACGAGAAAAGCAACAAGAGAAAGAAGAAACAAGAAAAAAGGAGGAAGAAGGAACCGAGTTCATGAGAGAAAGAGAAGCATGGCGCAAATATGAAGAAGAGCTAGCCGAGTACAATCAAAAAAGAGCCGAAAAAGAAGCCAAGAAGAAAGACGAGGCAGCAAGGCAAGGACAAGGCTCGATCCTATCGACAAGATACAAGAATTAATTAATGAAATTGACGCCATACAACGACTAAGTGAAGAACAAGCCAGGCTTAGAAGTCTACTCAGAGATACTGCGCAAAGAATACAAGACGACCGAGTACCTCCCCGATACATATCATCTGAACAGACAAGTCAAAGAACTCGGAGGATTTCCGCTTTCGAAAGATTATCAACTCCAAATCATCAGAGAAGAGCTCAGCCTCATCACGATTGGACAGAAAAAACAGGGAAAAACAGGGGAAGATCTCCAACACCACCCAGAAGTCCCTACAGAATTATTTCAAAATACGACAGCCAGGCAGATTCCGACTACAGACCAGAAAAAGTACCCGACAGATTTTCTTGCTTCGCAGGAAGACTACTCACAGTCAAACTACCTCACAAATTTAAACCATCCAATCATTCAAAATATGATGGCAAGACTGAACCAATGCAATGGCTTAGGATTTATTCTCAATCTATAGAACTAGCCGGAGGCGATGACGATATAAAAGCACTATTTTTTCCGATGGCCCTAGAAACATTACCACTCCAGTGGTTCAATAAGTTACGACCCGGATCTATCAAAGCATGGGGCGACCTCCAAAAAGCATTTTGCGAAATTTTGCGAGAATACCGATCCACCCAATAACGCAAGCGAGTTGAAAGGTTTAAAGCAAAATCCGGAGAAAGCCTCGAGAGACTTCTATAGAAGATTTGGAGAACTTCGAGCACAAGTACATGACATCACCGAGAGAGAAGTAATAGAAGCATTTTCATACGGCCTAAAAAGTAAGATGGATGTTTCACGATTTCTGCAAGGAAAACCCTCGCACAAACGAGGAATTCAAAAAGAAACGATTGAAAAGATGATCACGGCGAAGAAGAAAGACAAGAGAAAGATTTCCGACAAATGAAAACAACTTCGAAAAAGGAGAAACAACACGCATGTAAGAAACAACTCGAACGATCAAAACAACACAAGATGGAACAACCAAAACAACTCGGGTTATCAAGACAACTCGAGATATCAAGACAACTCGAGAAGATGGAATATTCAAGACAATAGACAAGAATTCCACAACAAAAAAAAGAGATATTCGACAACATGGTGGCATCCACCGAAAAGAAAGAAATTCTACCCTAAGCAAGAAGATTTGAAGACCTCGAAAACATGAAATGCATCTATCATCCAACAGAATCCACCCAATGGGGAGTGTCGCATCTTTCAAGAAAAATATATGAGAAAGGACAAACAAGACAAGGAAGAAAATAAAGAGAAAAAAGAAGAAGACAACACAACCAATAACGGCTTTCAAAATCCAAGAGCAACAATATCGATAATATTCTCGGGAGTACCCTGTTCTAGGAGCAAACAAGAAGACAAGCTTGCCCGGCAAACAATCATGGCGGCCAGAGCCAAAGAACACCCGGATATTTAAACCGGGTCACAATATCCAATTCAGTTCACACGGAAAGACCAATGGACAAGTGTTGGGAACGCAGGACTATATCCATTAGTACTCGGACCAACAATTACCGCCATAACAAGAACCAAAGTACTCACCGATGGGGGGCGGGGACTCAACATCATATTTGCAGGCACCACTCAAGAAAATGGGAACAGAATTCTCAAAAATGATCACACCTACAAGCGTACCTTTTTATGGGATACTATCCGGAGACCAGCTATGCCTCTTGGACGCATTACACTTCCGGTAACATTTGGAACTCCCACAAATTACGGGACGTAACTCATCAAATTTGAAGTCTGCAGATTTTGAATCATCATACCATGCGATATTAGGAAGACCAAAGACTAGCGAAATTCTTGGCTATACCACACTATCCATATCTACTACTCAAGATGCCGGGACCACCTGAGTACTCTCTCTCGAGGAGACCTAAAAAGAGCCTACGAATGCGATGTACAAGCAATACGATATCCTCAAAAATACAAGGTGAAATTAACTCGGCGTGAGCGTAAATAAGAACGTAAGAACTAGAGATACCAGCCAAAAACAAAGTACACTCACCACAATGAAGGAGAGGACACCAAAAGATTGATCTAGGAACAAAGTGATCCATCAAAGACGCCACAATCAGCGCACACCCGCCTATCAAATAGGAACTCGCGCTCACCAACTTCTTACGGGACAACAAAGATATATTTGCCCGGAAACCAGCCAGATATGCCCGAGTCCCAAGGGAGTTGGTCGAGCACAAAATTGAAGTCAACAAAAGAGCAAGACCGATCAAACAAAGACTACGACGTTTTTCACCGCATAAAAAGGAAGCAATAAAAAAGAAATAACCCGACTACTAGCAGCGGGTTTCATTAAAGAAATCTTACACCCGTGATCGGTTGGCAAATCCTGCTACGTACACAAAAAAGAACACGATGAATGGCGCATGTGTATCGACTACACGGACCTTAACAAACACCGTCCAAAGGACCCTTTCGGATTACCAAGAATTGATCAAATAGTGGATTCAACAAAGGGATCAGCTCTATTATCCTTTCTAGATTGCTACTCGGGATATCACCGGATCGCACTAAAAGAAGAAGACCAAAGCAAAACTTCTTTCATTACACCTTTCGGCGCTTATTGTTACAAAACAATGTCTTTTGGACTCAAAAATACAGGAGCAACATACCAAAGAGCAATCCAGACTTGTCTAGGAGATCAAATTGGAAAAAACGTGGAAGCATATGTAGATGACGTAGTCATCAAAACAAAGAACCCAGATTCTCTGATTGAAGATCTACAACAAACTTTCAACAATCTCAAAAGATGGAAGTGGAAACTTAACCCCAACAAATGTGTATTTGGCGTATCATCGAGGACAATTACTCGGATTTACGGTCGACCAAAGAGGAATTGAAGCAAACACAAAACAAATCAAGGCAATAACCGATATGGGCCCACCAAATAGATATCAAGGATCTACGAAACTAACGGGATGCGTGGCGGCACTCAACAGATTCATCTCTAGACTGGGGGAAAAGGGCTTACCTTTTTTCAAATTACTAAAGAAAGCAGACAAATTTATCTGGAACGAAAAAGCACAAGAAGCCTTCGACAAGCTAAAAGCATACATCAGCACATCTCCATATTAGTACCACCAAAGAAAGACGAAGACCTTATGCTCTACATTACCGCAACTACTTGAAAGTAAGCACGGCTATTGTGATCGAAAGAGAAAAACAAGGACACATCTACAAAGTACAAAGGCCAAGATACTACATAAGTGAAGTACTTACGGTATCAAAAAGTGAGATATCCTCACGTGCAAAAACTACTCTACGCGATACTTATAACTTCAAGGAAGCTCAAGCATTATTTTGAAGGTCACAAAGTAGTCGTCGTAATGCATTTTCCACTCGGAGACATCTTAAGAAACCGAGACTCAACAGGGCGAATTTCAAAATGGGCGCTTGAACTCGGAGCACTCAAGATAGAATTCACACCAAGAAAGGCAATTAAATCTCAAGCATTGTCTCGACTTCATTGCGGAATGGATCGAAATACAACAACCTACTCCAAACGCCATCCTAGACCATTGGAAAATGTACTTCGATGGATGTCTAAAACTAGGAGGGGCAGGAGTAGGAGTACTACTTATCGCACCTGATGGAAAACAACTCAGATACGGTCTACAAATTTTATGGCAAGCTACCAACAACGAAGCAGAGTACGAAGCACTCATCCACGGCCTATAAATCGCAACATCACTTGGAATCAAAAGATTACTAGTCTACGAAGATTCAAAGTAGTAATCAACCAAGTCAATAAAGAATGGGATTGCACCAAGGAAGACATGGACGCCTATTGCGCAGAAATCGAAAAAACTTGAGAAGAATTTTCAAGGTCTAGAAATACATCATATATTACGAGATTCAAATGTTGCAAATGATGTGTTAGCCAAACCGGGCTCGAGATAGGGCAAAAGTACCCGCTGGAGTTTTTGTAAAAGAATTAAACAAACCATCTATCAAGTCAGACGAAAAAGAAGACGAGAAGAAGAAGACAGAGCAAGAGCAAATTCTAATGATTAGCACAGACTACTCAACATGGATGCAAGTATTCATAGACTACATCAAGGAAAAGAAGTTACCTGGAAATAAAACAGAAGCAACTCGGGTAATCAGAAGAAGCAAAAACTACGTCTTAGTAGGAGATAATCTTTACAAAAGAGAGCAAAGATCATCAGGCGTATTATTGAAATGCGTATCAACAACGGAGGGGGAAAGAAATATTATTAGAAATGCACTCGGGTGTCTGCGGAAATCATGCATCTTCAAGGACACTAGTCGGAAAAAAGCTTTTCGATCGAGGATTCTATTGGCCAACAAAGATTAAAAGACGCTGAAGAACTAGTCAAATACTGCAAAAATTGTCAAATGTTTGCAAGACAAGCACACGTTCCAGCTCACAATCTAATATGCATCCCACCAGCATGGCCGTTCTCATGCTGGGGGCTTGATCAAGTCGGGCCACTTAAGAAATCCAAAGGAGGGTTCGAATACATCTTCGTGGCCATCGACAAGTTCACCAAATGGATAGAATATAAACCATTAGTAAAATACTGCTCACCAAAGCACAAGAGTTCATCCAAGAAATTATGCATAGATTTGGGATGCCAAACAGGATAATCACGGACCTAGGATCACCATTTACAACTAATGAATTCAAAAAAGTGGGCTCAAGACTGCGGATTCAACATTGACTATGCATCGGTGGCTCATCCTCAAGCAAACGGTCAAGTAGAAAGAGCCAACGGACTCATCTTGGCGGGATTAAAACCAAGATTATATGAAGACCTCAAAGATTATGGAGCAAAATGGATAGATGAACTACCCAAAGTAGTCCGGGGACTAAGAACTCGATAAGCGAGCAACAACGGCTACTCACCTTTCTTCTTGGTATACGGATCGGGCCGTATTACCAGCCCTTTAATATGGACATCCCCCAAAATTGAGCAATATAATGAAGGAGAAGCGAGGGAAACCAGAGACTAGAAATCGACAAAACTTAGAAGAAGTCGAGTCAATGCAACCCTACAATCGGCAAGATACATGCAAGGACTGAGAAGATATTACGACAAAAGAGTTCAACCAAGAACCTTACAAGCCGGCGATCTAGTTCTCGGGAAAATACAAAAACCAGATGGAAGACACAAACTACTCAAATTTATGGGAAGGTCCCTTCATAGTAACAAAAGTAACAGGACCAGGATCCTACGAACCGATGATCAAGACGGAGCCCCAATAAAAACTCAAGGCACATCTCTCAATTACGACGATTTTACGCCTAGACATGTACTACTTCCTTCAACAAAGAAAGATTACAAAGATCCCGGCTTCTTTCCGTAACCGATCCCGACTTCTAGAATACGGAGCTCGAATAAGGACCTACAAACCGAAAAGCACTGACTTCCCGGGCAAACCCCGATGAGAGCAAAAATCGCCGACCGACCCCAAGCAAACCCCCGATGAGAGCAAAAATCGCTCGACCCCTCGGGCAAACCCCCGATGAGAGCAAAAAAATCGCCGACCCTCCGAGCAAACCCCGATGAGAGCAAAAAATCGCTCGACCCCCCGGGCAAACCCCGATGAGAGCAAAAAATCGCTCGACCCCCCGGGCAAACCCCGATGAGAGCAAAAAAGACGCTCGACCCCGGGTTGTTTTCACAACACCGATGAGAGTACGGCTAAAGAAGTCAACACTCGGCCTATCCTAGCTCCTTTTCGGAATAGATGAGAGCAAAAAGAAAGCTCGACCTGTCCCCGACTTCTAGATAAAAAAGAACTCGGATGAGGGCCTACGGTCCGAACTATTTGTTGAAGTGCAAAATGGCTACAACCTAGCCTAAGCCCAACTATTCCGGGTTGTTTTCACAACACCGATGAGAGTAAGGCTAAAAGAAGTCAACACTCGCCCTATCCTAGCTCCTTTTCAGGGACTAGATGAGAACCAAGAGAGAGCTCGACCTATCCCAACTTCTTGAGAGAAAGAACTCGGATGAGGGCCTACGGTCCGAACTAATCATTGAAAATGACTACAACATTAACTATCCTTAGATGGATTCACAACACCAAAAAAGAATGCGACAGTCAAAGGTCAACAACAAGATATTTGACCAAGATTCAAGAAAGAAAATTCTTTTTTATTATTATCCGGAAGGCACCAAAGTTTCATTACAAAGAAAGAAGTTCACTACGATGATCATCACCATCATCAACACGCACCGGCGTAATCTCTACAAGATCGGTAAACTCCCGAGCTAAGGGCGGGATCTGCAGCTTCAGATTCCACGAGTGCTTGTTCATCCTCGGGGAGTATGAGTCCCATCCATCACTCTACCGAGAGGAAAGTTGGGATCAACTACTCGGATGCGAGCCAAGACACCCTGAACGCCAAGCAACACCGCATCCTTGGCAAAATTGATGGTCCGCTCGGTCGGTCGAGGAAGGAACTGAACCCAGTCGACCAACATCTTCGGGCCTCCTCGATAGTGGCAAGACCTTGCACGAGAACTCGGCAAGCTTGACCACTGCCTCTTCGAAGCCTTCAGACGGATGGACAAGTCTTCAATCGATGCCTTAGCCTGCAAAAAGATCTCGATCGAGCACCACGCCTAATCAGTCGAGCCCGGGCTAAAGTTTCTTCAGCATCCGCCTTTACCTTCTCCGAGTCATTGCGGAAGGTTTTTACTTCAAGCTTCAAAGCTTCAGTCTCTTCCGAGTACTTTTTCTTCAAAGCTGCAAAAGAAAGCGAAAGAAGTCAGAAAAAAGCAATGACAAAACTATATGCAACAAAAAGCATTTACAAAGTACCTTGGAGATCCCGAGAAGCTTTTTTCTCGGACTCAACAAAGAAGAAAGAACCTTTGAGCTCTCAAGGCGGTCTCCGAAGATCGACGTCCTTGACGCTCTTCATCAAGCGCCCCGCCAGAGAAGCCACTCATCCAACAACTTCTTTTGAGACTCGACGCAGCCAAAAAGAGGTCGAAATCACCGACATACTCCCCGCACATAAAGAAAAAGAAGGATAAGAAAAAGACAAGACAAGAAATAAAGCAAACAAGTCATCCTACCTGGAACTGTTCAAGAAAAAGACTTGAATTCAGCCTCAAGCTTCTTAAGGCGAGAACTCGGATTGAAATCTTCTTCCGTAACCTGCATCGACTTCAAATCACGGACAGAATTCCAAGGAGGGTAAAAAGGAGACAAAGGAGGAGAACACCCAACCCGAGGATGAGAAGAAGTTAGGGGTTGGGCAAATGGCAACTTGTCCGCTCCCAAGAAGTCGCCACAACCGCTTGAGCAACTACTAGTGAAGAAGTCCCAAAGTGAAGATAAAGCCACCATCGGGACAGAATCCATACCGGATGAGGATCGTGCACGCACACCTGACCCATAGCTCCAACACTCACGGTCCCTCTCGTAATCGGAAGCCGAAGCTAAAGACCTACAAGAACAAAAAGAAGCTAAAGACAAATGACACCAAAAGGAGGAAAAGAAGTCGGCACCTACCTAGGAGCACGACGAATAGCAAGTCGAGGACGAGGGAGGCGGAGGCGGCATAACCACATCCAAACCCACCAACAACCCGGCGGTAGAAGGAGAAAAGACCCGGCAAGGGCCCCAAGACCGAGAGAAGGAGAAGAAGTCGCACGGGGGCTACAAAAAAAGCCAAGTCGAACAAAAACAACAAAGAAGTATGTATACCAAAGGCAACACTTACCGACGAAGAAGAGGAGAATCATCAACATCCTCGGCCTCATCTTCAAAAAAGAAGAACGAGATACACCGCCTACCAAAGAGAAAAAAATCAAAACTACTTTCCAAAAAAAAAAAGAGCGAACAAAAGTAAAACTAAGCAACCTCTCACCTATCAAAAGGTTACCCGATGGGTGAGGGGAAGCGTAAGAACGCTGCTTCGAAGCCGCTAAAGAGGAAGAATCCCCCCCGCAGCAGCCTTTTGGCACCAAAGACGAGTAACTCGAGGAAGGGCCACCGGCCGGTAAGGAACATATTCAATAATTTCTCTCACATATATACCCGGCAAATCAACTCGACCTTCGGATACCCGGCCCGCGGAAGAAGGAGCGAAAAAAGAAGCAGGTGGAGGAGCAATCTCTCCATCAACATAGAGAGAGGCATCAACGTTAAAATCCCTGCCAAAAGGCTTCAAAAAGACAAGAAACTAGTCAATCTCAGTCAAAAAGAACTCAAAAATACAGATAGGAAGAAACACTCACAAATAGGGGGGAGGCTTATCACGAGTACTCGAAACCAATCATTGGGACCACCGACGCCGCCTTTCAAAATCTTCTCGAGATGAACAAGCATCTCCTCATCCGACAACTCGGTCGTGGCCACCATAGAGAGGGATCCTCGGCGCCCGAGTACTCAAAGCCAAAGTTCTCACGCGCCTTCAAAGGTTGTACTCGGCGACGGAGGTAACTTGCCACAATAGGAAAACCGGACAAACCATTCTGCTTCAGTTACCTAATCCTATCAAAAAGAGGTTCAAGAAGAGACAACTCGGCAGAAGTGAGCTGCTCTTTCTCCCACCGGTCATTCGAACAGGCGGGACCCCCGAAGTAGGTTTGAAGTGCTTTGGAGCACCAAAGACCTCCATCAAGATTACCAAAGATAAAACCACTCGGATCGCCAATCCTTCACGGAATCAACAAGGTCATAGTCAAAGAAGTGGCTAGACTTACGCCCCTGCCGGAATTGGATCCCACATCCACCAAGGGCGTGGAGGGAATCATTGCGGGGCTGCGGCTTGAGACGGAAAAGAAAACGGAACAGATTGAGGGAGGGAGGAATGCCAAGGAAAGTCTCACAAAAATGGATAAAAACAGAAAGATGAAGAACCCCATTCGGGGTAAGATCATGAAGAGAGATGGAAAAGAAGCGAAGAAAACGGTGGAGAAAGGAACAAGCCGGCAAACAAAGCCCGCACGAAACAAAAAGAAACAAAAAGCACAATCTCCCCGGGCGGGGAACGGGGACACGATGCTCACCCGGCGCAACCCAACCGGAGAATTCCTTGGGCTGGATCATACCCAAATCCTACAGCTCAACCAAATGCTTCTCTTGGGTAGTCGGGCGGGGAAGTTCTTTGCGATGGCCTTCATAGCAAAGAAACTCGGGATTCAGCGCTTCGTCGACCTCCTCCTCAAGAACAGACTTCTCAACTACCGACTTCTTGGAAGCCACCTTCTTCCTTCCCATTGTGACAGAACCCCACCAATCCATCCGAGATTAAGCATAACTGTCCCCGTAATAACGTTGACACGCATACACCGCTTCTCGAATAAATCCGGTAGTCCGCCGAAAGTGTCACGAAGGACCTCGGTAAATCAACTTACAACCAGGATCATGATCAAGGTATATCATACATCAGCATACGTAGTACGGCGGAAAATAATTATACATCGAGTGTTATTACAACACCGGTGCCAAATATGTTACATGAAAGTATTCTTTATTTCAAACTACAATAACATAAGTGTTTTTTACATCACCGCTTTTATTCAAGCCTCCCCTGTACAAGCAAGGTGATGGAGTTATAGATACGCCAAGCCCGATGGCCCTTACTCATCCACATCATCCACGGGATTAAAGCACGTACCACAATAATCCTCATAAAGCATGTCACCTGCAACGATGGGTAAAACCCCGAGTACTCAATTGTACTCCGCAAGACTTACCCGACAGGGGAAAGAAAAAAGGCTTCAAGGATATCCCGACTAATATGAAAGAAAGGTTTATTGGCTAGCAAGCTTTGCGTAGAAAATGCTTACTAAACTTGATCCTTATTTCAAGTATTATCAAACAACTATACTTATCTAAATATACCTTTGCATTGACTACGTCATCTTGTATTTTATAACAAACAAATCTATGAATTGAGGTACCATAATAGAGTCCTTTTAATCTCAACATGTAGTTATTCTTTCTCAACTACGTCTCTGCGGTCAAGTATGAGTTTCTCACTATCCGGGAGAGACGGCGATTCGAATCGATTACACCAGCTAGGTAAAGCCCGTATCACACACTCTGGCAAGCCGGCCAAAGCCTGCTCAAGTCACTGCTCGCTCTATTCGAAAGATAGGCTTGATCACGCTATGCAAAACTCATGGTACTGCGTCTCACAAGTCATGCCCGTTCAGCCCGTAGCCCGTAGTCACGCGGGGTCTTGACCAAATACCCTTTCCCCTTCCGTTCGTCCCAAAGAATGCATAAGCGGTTCAAGAACTACCTCGAATAAGCTAACCCGGTTTCACCGTCGAAACGAGTTATTCGGCGGTTATGTGAAGGTACGCTTCAATCTCACACCTAGATCCGTAATACGGCTCGGTCCTTAATCGACACAGACGGAAAACATCATCTCCGTCCGGTCTCCAATTATGATCCATCAAATGATTAAGGACATCACAATTATCAACCTCGGGTTGCGGATGACAGGAATCATCCGTCTTCTAATTATCTAAGCAGGGCTAAGCATCAACTATCTACCAATACTAGTTAGAATAAAAAGGGTGTATTTGAATGGTCAAGGTGTTCATGCAACAACGGTGTCACGCAATTCTTATAACGTAATGCATGAAATAAAGTAAATTGAAGTAAAAATTTGCATTTCAAATAGAATGGGTTAATAGAATGCTCCGGGGCTTGCCTCGGCGAAAAGTAGAGGGACCGTGGTTCGGGCACTCCGGCCGTGGGTCAGTGGTTCCTTCTCCTCCTTCGGGTGCTGCCTCCTGCGGATCCTCCTCGATCACGGTGTACTCGATTGTAGGTTCTCCCTCGGATCCTATATGAATGTATGTGTTGCATAAATACCAAGAATGCATTTAGAAGGCATGATGGTAGCATGTCATGACATGAAATGATGCGTGATGCGATGATCATGCAAATGGTAATGGTGGAAAGCTACATAAGGTTCCATGTGTGCAGTTCTCTTTCTCTGATGACAACACTATATTATCGAGTTGTGTAAAGAAGCCACACAAGTACTTGTTATCACATTTACCGAGTATGTGTATATCTCTTTTACGGAAAGCTCATTTTAATTACTACAAGGAACAAACATTATCTACTAACCAAAGATATTAAGATTATTTTTACTAAGCGAAGAAGATGCAAAGGGGTTCATGATCCAAGACAAAACAAAATAACATAGGAAGTCATTCACGCATCACATAGTAGTGTTTTCTTTTAAAGGTATATAATGCATATACATGTATTTATATACCTTCTAAGAAATGTGACATGAAATAATAAAGCATATATGAAATAATGGAAATACTTAAAGACTAAACAGTACCTTATGAATCTAAAACAGCAAAGCATGAACTTAGAATCTTCAAACATCACACACATGAAATCATACCCTTTTCTTTTTTCTCTTATTTCTAATTTTAGAAATAATGATTTTATAAAACATCTTCAAAATCTTCTCAAACTTTTTATACAGACTGGTACTATCATGAAATGAGTGTAAAATAATTTTCATGATTTTTGGATTAATATTTTATTCTAGAAAAATCAAAGAATGTCTATTTATTAATTAAAAGGGGTAATTTTTGATCAAACCAAAATAGCTATTTTTCTAGGTTTCATATTTTTTCCACATAGATTCCATCACAGGGAGGCTACACAAAAATTTTCATAATTTTTGGAGCTCAAATGAATTTTATACAAAAAAAGACAAATTGAAGTACTATTTGGAAATTCAAATAAATGGAAAACAACCGCCAAGACAAGTCAGTGACTTCCAAGCCCGGGCGCTGTCCGGGCTGACAGGCGGGCCCCGCTGGTCAGCAACAGTGCTCCCGAAGCTGATCACCTGGGCGGGCGCCGGCCGTTGACCGGCGATTTCAAGCCGACGGTGAGGTCGCCGGCGGTGAGGTTAGCACCGGCGTGCTTTCGGTAACCTAGCGCATCGATCTAGGGTATTGGTTTGGCCCTAGGAGCATCACGCCGAGCACCCCGACGGCCATGGCGGGCGGCGGCGCGGGGCTCAACGGCGGTGGCCCTCCGGGCGGTCAACCGGGCACGGATAAGGTTAGCTACGGCTCCTTTACATCGACACCTAATATGCTTGACAAGTTAATTGAGCCTTGGTTAGTTCTTAACGGCTCGGGTGAGGTTGCGGCGGCACGGCGGCGCTGAGCTCGCCGGCGCTGCGCGTTCTGGACGTTAAGGCGTAGCAGAAATAAATTAAAGGATTTGTAAAGCGTTAGCAACCTAAAGCGATCACGGTGCTCGCGTTGTTCGCGTCGGGGATGGGGTAAAGGCGACTGGCCAGGGAGGATGGTGTCTCCGGCGGCGCGAGCACGGCAACGAGACGGCGTTCGAGTGTGTCCTGTGCCACAGAGATGCAAAAAGCGAGCCGATCATAATCCAGGTGTCCGGTGTACTCAACATGACGAATCCTAGGGCGAGAGGCTCACTGGGCAACTCGGTCGACGATGGAGCCGGCACGGCGGCGCTCTGATCGGCCGTGAGGAAGACAACGATCGTCTGGGCACTTCGGTCGATGGCAACCAGTGAGATTGGGTGCGACCGGTGCGCAAGGAGGTTGCGAAACTAGTGCCGAGTTTAATTGGATCGTAGTGGAGTGTCGAAGGCGAATTTCACCAGTGAGGGGTCCTCGGTCGTCGACGGCCAGAGAGAAGAAAAAGGGTGCTCGACGGCCGGCAGTGGCTTTTATAGACAATGCCGGGCACCGGGAGATGGCCGGGGGCTTCATGACTTATCCACGCGGCCAGCAGCCCGGCTCCTCGAGCGCCGTGAAACCCGGAGAGCCGATGCAAAGGGCGGGCGGTGAGCAGTGTGGCCGAGAGAAAAATCGGCGGCGAAGCCGGGCGGCCGGTGGCAAAGGCATGGGCGGCGGTATGGGCGACGGCACGAGCTCTCCACTTGCGCTCTGCCAGCGACGCATGCTACAATACCGTCCGCGGCGTGGCAGCAGTGGCAAATCGCCGGGGCGGGCACGAAACGGCCGACGAGAAGGTGCCTGCACCGTCGAGACTCCATCAGAGCCGATCGAAAACCCCATTTTCTCCCTACTCTAACTCTCTGCTCAGTCGACCAATTTGCAAACCAACTCCACCATTACAATCTCTGATATGTGGACTCAAATTTTGGTTAAAGGATCACTAACTAATTCCTAATGGACTGCAAACTATAAGTTGCTAAACCTTCCTAAAAACACACTGCTCGAGCTCATTCAGGCTTATTCAGTTAAGTCAGAGGTTAAATGCAGCACTTAGCACTATTTAGCATTTAATTAATGATAAACCAAACAGTATTAAGCCCAACTAAATACATGGTAGTGAAGTACAAACATTGCACCAACAAATGGTGAACTAGTTTCCAGAATTTGGTTCAAGAAAAATAAAATTGCACAACCCTAAAAACTGAACTCAGTGCTGAAATTCAGGGACTTAGAAAAATTCTAAGTTAGTTGCTGATTTTAATTCAAATTCAAATTTAAGGCCACTGTTTCAGCAATTTAGGATGGGATTTAGCCTTAGGCCCTTAAATAAAAGTTGTTGCATATATTTTGTACTTCAACTTTCATTTAGGGCTTACAGCCAAAAACTGAACACATCATATACTTACATACTAAGCTACATAGCAACTTGATAAAAAGCATATTGAACATTATCATCACATGTGAGCATGTTTAAGCAAAAAGTTGTATATAAACCCTATCTCACATATAATTCTAAACATTTTTAAGCAACTTTTGAGATTGTTACACTCATGTATGTTGCACACATAGAAACTTGTAATAGCTTTTGCTTGTGATCAATTGCAAAATGGTGCTTATGCATTGATGCAAATGCAATGCAATGTGATTAACATTTAGAATGTTACACCCATGCAACGAATCAAGCACCCAAACTAAGAAGAGGATGCGTGGCGGCAATGCAAGAGCAAAGATTTGGGGATTTTTTCTACGGCGCTAGGGTTTCAGGAAGCAAAGGCAAGGTAAAGAAGAAGAACAAGAACGCAGCCTAATTTATAGACCAGTCTTAAAAGGCCCACTTAAGGGGCAACGGTAAAAAGGCCAACGGATACAAGGCGCAGTAAATGTGAAAGGCCCAAGAACGCTTAAATCACGGAATAGCGGTCTTTATCCCGTTACCCACCAACGATAAAGTAATCTTGTGCCGTTACAAGGAAAGATAGCTTTGCCAATATTATCATAACAAGTCGACCCAAAAGAAGACGGCCACCAACAACTCTAGTCGAAGGAAGCCACCAACTTCGAGCCAAAACAAGTCTACTAAAAGATATACGCCTTCATATCAACCAAAAACAAGTCGGCTCGAAGGCGGACAACCATAAATTCAGGACAAAACAACTCGGATTATTGCGGGATCAAATATTCTTCAACAATACAGGATACAACGTTACAAGTCTTACAAGACCCATCGAATTCGAAGAAAACCAAAACAATAGCTACAAGGAACCCGGTGGGAATTACGCCATAGAAAACAATTACGCCAGAACCCCCGGACAACCAAGGTGATAGCCATTGCCGACCCGGACTACCTCCGAGACAAATCCGGGCCGAAAGCGGATCCAAAGCAACCTAGATACACCAACACAAATAAGATCTAAGATCGCCAAAAGTAGCACCGACTTCTCAAGCATCACATCGCCTCTCCGGCCACAAGTTGAATCGGACCCCATGTGAACAAGAGGGGCTCCAGCTACTGCGTTGGCGGTCGGGCCGCTTTGCACCGCACAGCTAGAGAGGACTGTGCGAATCGGCAACCTTCCCACCGCAGAGCATATGTCCGCGTAGTGGAAAAGAAGAACTAAGAGTGCAAAATGACTCAAAGATAAGGCACATCTCAAGACTTCTTCTACCTACCGTAACGAGCCTCCAATCACAATGCTACTCGGGATTAGTCCGCCTCTAATCCCTATATCAAGAATTCTTCTACCCACTAAATAGACCATATTGGAAGAACAAGAAAGAAGCCCGGGGGCTGTTCAACCTCGCAAACTATCATTGTCACAAGAACAGGAAGAAGCATACTACAAGACTCTGAAAACAACCGAAAGGGAAGTGCAATTTATAGGCCAAGATCGGTGTACATGGACCAAGCTTACCAATTCAGAGAAGCATTGACAAGGACAATAAAAGAAGGCAAGAAAGAGAGCAAATGTAAGAGTATATTCGGGCATATCCCAAAGACAAGAAAAAAGCCTTTATACCACCACCGCCAATGCCCAACCATAAAAAGCGACATAAAGGACAAAAAAAGCAAAGTCACGAGCCGTTGTCCGTTTCCTACACGTAAGAACTTCGGAGAAAGCCCGGGGCCGCAGCTAAGGAAGAACTCGAGAAAAAAAGCCCTGGGGCTGCGGCTAAGGAAGAATTGAAAAAAAAGCTCGGGGGCTGCAGCTAAGAAAGAACTCGGAGGCTGCAGCTAATTCGGAAAAAGCTCGAAAGCGACAGCTAAAGAAGATCCTGACTACTTTTCAGGAAAAGAATTCAAGATCAGGGGCTACAACTTCCAAGCCATCATGCTACTCTAGACCCTCCAAATCTTTGTTCCAAAAAAGCAAGAGGCTCGGGCGCTACACTCATTGAGTGCGCCAATAGGCGCACATCGACCAAAAAGCCACCACCCGACTACTTTTGGGCCAAAATTTCAAAAGCCATCATGCTACTCGGACCCTCCAAATCTTTGTTCCAAAAAGCAAGAGGCTCGGGGGCTACACTCAATGAGTGCGCTTATGGGCGCACGTCGATCAAAAAAGCCATCGCCCGACTTCTTTTCGACAAAAAAACAACTCGTGACGAAGGCTCGGGGCTCACAGGGGCATACACCCTCAACTTTTTTCTTTTTTTCAAGATCCTCTAGCTACTTGTAAATAGTAGCAAGAGGCTCGGGGGCTACACTCAATGAGTGCACCTACGGCGCACAAAAGGGAACAATTCTTCGCCTAGACCACTTCAAGCATCACTCCGAAGCAAAGGCGCCCCCCGAGTTCTACTTGAAATGCTCGGGGGCTTGTCGATACAGACGTGACGGCTACTCACCGGCGGCCACGGCTCCCGTCGGGACAAGAGCAAGAAGGACGGATCCGAGTAGAATACGGACAATCCAAGTTAGACGAATAGAAAGTAACCTCTCAGAATCGAACGTAACACTTCCTATAGATCCGACTAGGACTAGAAACCATAGCTCGGCTCTTTTCCTCCTATAAAAAAGGAGCCGAGCACCCTTTTTTGGACGGACGAATAACACACAATCATACATCAATCCAACGCAAAAAGGCCAAGGCCAATCGGAGTAGAGCTTTTTACTCGACGACGAGGGCTCGAACCAGATAAACCGTGTGTCTCTTTACGTGAAACCGCCGAAGTTCTAGTCGTTCGCCGAGGTCCGAATCAATCTGCTGCGGGGACCCCGTGGCAAAGCTATCGGTGGTCAAACACCGACACTGGGCTAAGCCCCTACCACCATGAGGAAGAA
>JADLZL010007749.1:0-107430 GCA_015844335.1 Chrysopogon serrulatus | reverse complement strand
CACTCTTCTTCCTCCTAACTCGTCGAGAGTCCAGACTCCAGACGCGCCAACGAGGCGGTGAGAAGCGGTCCGTCTCGCTCGCACTCCGCGAGCACACCAGCCTCAGTCGCCAGCCAGCCATGCCGTCTGATTCGGGCCCTGCCTCCTCGGAGCCGCTCCTCCCCGGCCGCCGCGCGCCGTCCACGGGCGGCTGGAAGTCCGCCCTCTTCATAATCTGTAAGCCACTGCCCCCCACGATGTCGCCGGCGCGCGCTCGGCCTCGGCCTCGGCCTCGACCTCTCCGATTCGCTTACTGGCGGGAGATGCGTGCAGGGGTGGAGGTGGCGGAGCGGTTCGCTTACTACGGCATCTCGTCCAACCTCATCAGCTACCTGACCGGCCCGCTCGGGCAGACCACGGCGGCGGCCGCCGCGGCGGTGAACGCGTGGTCGGGCGCCGCGTCCATGCTGCCGCTCCTCGGCGCCGCCGTCGCCGACTCCTGGCTCGGTCGCTACCGCACCATCGTCGCCTCCTCCGTGCTCTATATCACGGTGAGCCCCCCAACCGCGCACCGCTTCTCCTCCATGGCTCCACCTCACCCCCAAACATATTTTATCAATTTCCGCTCCGTGCTTGCTTGCTTGCTTGGGTTACTTTTTGCTGTCATGTGATCGCTGACCTGTCCACGAGCTCCACTCGGGGTATGAAATTCAGCACGAGAGGCGCATGGATGGAATGGAACTGCCTAGCAATTATAAGTTCATGCTACAAAATGAGTCAGAAAAACCCCTCTCGGTTTTTATTTTTTAAAAAACAAAGGTAGTTAAACAAGTTTTTCATCTGGAGGAGAGCTGATGCTCATTACGTCTGTGCAACTGCCTCCGTTTTCAATTTGATTGTGTTGCGCATGCGCGTATCTTCTTTGGAGACGTTTTAGTTCGTTGAGTCGTTTTCAGTGAGTCGACTTCAGCAGTTTCGGTGAAGCTTGACAGTCCAGAGGCAGAACAGGAGCATTACCGGCCGGTGGTCGCATTCAAATTACAAACGGAACCAACGAAATATGGGAACAAAAAATGAGTCACGCTGTCTAATTTGGGTAACAAATGTTCTGTTCGAATTAGAAACACATCCAACCAAAAAACCTTTACGTCCCTTGGAGATTCGAATCATGTTTCCCAGAGAAATGAATATACACTTACCTGTTTGAGTGTCCATGTCCAACTAATAAGTCGTACTGATTGATCCAAACAGCCAAAGGCTGCTATGATGGTGACAAACTATATGGCATGCTTTTGAGTAAACATGATTCCTGCGAGTAGCCTGCTTGTCGAAAGAATTGTGATGTACTGAATACTGATGTTGTATGTTTATACACCAAGTAAATATTAGAGCTATGCAAGTCTATTTAAAGATCCATATCCACATATATACCACAATTTTACTTAGTATGTGCATATCTTCTCACCCAAATTTGGCAAATGGCAGGGCCTTGGGATGCTGACGCTCTCATCAATGTTCTCATCACCTCAACAATGCCGTGACTATGCTGATGGACAAGGTGTATGCTCGACTTCCTCCCTCCAGACGGCCTTCTTCTTCGTCTCCCTCTACCTGGTGGCCATCGCCCAGAGCGGGCACAAGCCCTGCGTCCAGGCCTTCGGCGCGGACCAATTTGACGTGACAGACCCCGACGAGTCCCTGTCCCGGGCATCCTTCTTCAACTGGTGGTATATGGGGCTCTGCACAAGCGCCACCGTGACGATTGCGATCATGAGCTACGTGCAGGACAACATCGGCTGGGCCCTCGGCTTTGGCATGCCGTCCATGGCCATGCTACTCGCGCTCGTCGTCTTCCTGCTCGGCACGAGGACCTACAGGTTCTACGGCTCCGGCGGTGGCAGTGACAGTGCCAGCACGTTCTCTGTGGTCCGCAAGGCCTTCGTGGCCTGGAAGAAGAGGTCGCGTGAAGCCGGGTCGGTGGAGCTGGGACACGGTGAGGGTGAGCTCACGCAGGACACCATGCTCGCGGAGGAGGTGAAGGGGCTGGCAAGGCTGTTCCCGATATGGGCGACGTGCCTGGTCTACGGTGTGGTATTCGCGCAGCCGCCCACGCTCTTCACCAAGCAGGCGGCGACGCTGGACCGGAGGGTCGGGCAGTCGTTCCAGATACCCCCCGCAGCGCTGCAGTGCTTCCTCGGCGTCAGTATTATGACCTGCGTCGTGCTGTATGATCGTGTCCTAGTACCCGTGGCACGTGGTGTCTCCGGCGTCGCCTCGGGCATCACCATGCTGCAGCGGATCGGCACGGGGATCGCGCTCTCCCTTGTCACTCTTGTCGTCGCCGCGTTGGTGGAGATGAAGCGGCTGCAGGTGGCGAGGGATGCCGGCGGCCTGGTGGATGGCTCTGGCACATCATCAGCGGTCCCCATGAGCCTGTGGTGGATCGTGCCACAGTACATGCTCCTCGGCGCCGCGGAAGTGTTCATCATGGTCGGCATGCAGGAGTTCTTCTACGACCAGGTCCCCGGGGCGCTCAAGAGCCTCGGATTAGCGCTCTACCTAAGTGTCCTCGGCGTCGGCAGCTTCATCAGCAGCTTCCTCATCACGGTGATCGATGGCGTTACGAGCAGGAACGGCGGCACCAGCTGGTTCGCCAACGACCTCAACCGGGGTCACCTCGACTACTTCTATCTCCTACTCGCAGCGCTCACCGCATTGGAGCTTCTCGCTTTCTCTTACTTCTCAACGTCTTACGTTTACAAGAGAAAGGCAGGCAATCACTGATCCATGGACAGAAGCATGCATATGTATCAATGTATGTACCTGTGGAGTACAGATAGTGTACCGCTATCGCTTTAGATGGATGGCAGCGTTCTTCTGTGTTCTTGCAAGCTAGAGCTAGAAATGGGCTGCGTTTAGCGCACAGACAGAAAGTCCTAGAGGCTATGGGGAAATGGTAATGAAGGTGTGTACTACGACACAAGTAGTGAGGTCAGGGCACAACAATGGCCTCTCGCTGTTGATTCTTCTAGTTCTGGGTAAAAAATTGTGAAGTCATTACTTCACAAAAATTGTGCAAAAGAAAAGCTTCTCAGGGTGCGTTTAGCTAGCAGCCTGAGCCCACTGCGCCAGGGCCAGGTCCAGGCCAAATTTGTGCTCTGATGCCAAAATTTAGCAATGCCATGGATAATTTGAACCAGCAATTGACGTGATAAAAGAGCACAACAGTACAGCAAGGGCGAACACAATTATTAGACTTTGGCTTTTGTCATTTTCTTATTGGTAATCCTTCAGTATACCATGATAAAGCGCTTCACCATATAAAGCTCAGCCTTGAGGCGCGCAAAATTGTCCAACACTCCGAACAGAAACCAACAACCTAAAGTACAGGCAGGCGAAGCAGAGCAGAGCAGAGCTCACCTGCTCCAGGCTCACTCCTCCTCCGGCTCGGTGGCCGGGTCGGCCAGCGTTGGCAGCACAGGGTACTTGCGCGAGAAGCACGCGTCGCAGTAGTTCCCCGACTCTTCGCCGTAGATGCTGTGCAGCTTGTCCAGCGAGAGGAAGGCGAGGGAGTCGCTGCCGATCTCCCGGCGCACGCCGTCCAGGTCCATCCGGTTGGAGATGAGCTCGCCCTCGCTCGGCGTGTCGATGCCGTAGAGGCAGGAGCCCACGACGGGCGGGCTCGCGATCCGCATGTGCACCTCCCGCGCGCCGGCGTCGCGGAGCAGCCGCACGATCTTGCTCGAGGTGGTGCCGCGCACCAGGGAGTCGTCCACGACGACGACGCTCTTGCCGGTGATGACGCCGCGCACGGGGGCGAGCTTCAGCTTCACGGCGAGGTCGCGGATCGCCTGCGTCGGCTGGATGAAGCTGCGGCCGCTGTAGTGCCAACGGATGAGGCCCTGCTGGAACTCGAGCCCCGACGCGCGCGCGAACCCGAGCGCGGCGTAGAAGCCGGAGTCCGGCACCGGGATGACGACGTCGGCGCCCGGGGCGGGGACTCCTCGGCCAGCGCCTGCCCGAAGGCGGTGCGGCGCTCGTGGACGGCGTGGGAGAACACCACCGAGTTGGGCAGCGAGAAGTAGATGTGCTCGAAGACGCAGGAGCGGCGGGGGCGGTGCGGGACGAGGCAGGCCGACGCCACCGACATGTCGCGGCGGTCGACCACGAGCACCTCCCCGGGCTCCACCTCGCGCTCGTAGGTGGCGTCGATGAGGTCCAGCGCGCAGGTCTCCGACGCGAAGACGACGGCGCCGTTCCGGCGGCGGCCCATCACGAGCGGGCGGAACCCGTGCGGGTCGCGCACGGCGAAGAGCTTGTCGGCCGTGAGGAACAGGAGCGAGTAGGCCCCCGCGAGGCGCTCGCAGGCGTCGCAGACGCGGGCGAGCAGCGGGCGCGACAGCGACGTGGCGATGAGGTGGAGGATGACCTCCGTGTCCGAGGACGTGTTGAAGATGGATCCCCTGGCCTCGAGCTTGTTCCGCAGCGCCTGGTAGTTGACGAGGTTGCCGTTATGCGCCACGGCGACCTGCCCGAACCGGTACCCGGCCAGGAACGGCTGCACGTTGCGCAGCGACGCGGCGGCGCCGGCCGTGGAGTAGCGCACGTGCCCGATGGCGGCGGGGCCCGGGAGCGAGGCGAGCCTGGACGGGTCCCCGAACACGTCGGCCACGAGCCCCAGCCCGGTCACGGACTTGAGCTTGCCGTCCCCGCCCACGGCGACGATCCCGGCGCCCTCCTCCCCGCGGTGCTGCAGCTTCTGCAGCCCCAGGTAGCAGAGCGACGCCGCGTCCGGGTCGCCCACGACCCCGACGAGGCCGCACTCCTCGCGCGGGTGGTCATCCGCGTCCTCATCCACGCCGTAGGAGAACGGGGTGACGCGGTCGGGCAGGAGCGCTCGGGCGGCCGCCTCACGTCGGCCGGAGCCGGAGCCGCAGCGCAGCGAGAGAGGAAGCGGGCTCGCGGAGTACCTGAGCTGGTGCCGGTGATGGCGGTCGCTGCCAGCGGCTGCGTGGTGGTGGAGGAGTCGGGACGCGCTCGTGGCGGCGGCGGCGGCGGCGGTGGCAATTCCCATTTTTTGAGATGGAGGGGATTGGGGCCGGCGGCGGGGCGAGGGCACACGCGGTGATGCCCCTCTCCGGCTGAGCGTCAAGGGGCCAGATTTAAAGAGGTTTGCTTTGTGAGTGCCTGGCTGCCGCTGGATTAGGTCGGCAGTCGTATCTCCTGCCGTCGTGTGGGCGCGGCGGTCAGCCGACTTGAAGTGCTGTGGTGGACCGGACCAGGACCCGCAGGATGAGTTGACTCGACAGAGGACAGTCAATACAGAGCCGAGCCCCCCTGGGCCACAGGCCCAGAAAGTTCACGTGGGCCCCGCAATTGTATTTTTGGCCCGTGCTAAAAGAACTCGACTCCCAGAAATCTGATTGTCAAGAAAAGTCCTCCGTATTTTCCTTCGCCAGCTTCGTGAATGTGTCTATCTTTTTTTTCCTCTCTAAACTCTAAAACCATATTTAAAAGAGGATATATATTGTCTCCCTCAAAAGGCTTCAAGTAAAATTCACTTTACCATTCCATCGGTGGTTTTCTAATTTTGCGTGGTGGTTTTTAAAGATAACCTTGAATAGTTATTATTTTTCTTTTTATCTTTTTTTTTTTTTATTTATTTTGAATAAATTTTTGAAAAAGCACCAATTCACCATAACACAGTATAGTAAATCATAAAAAATTCATAAAATAGAAAAATCCAATTTTATTGGACTCCACATTTTCTAGATATAAACAGTGAATATATAATATGGTATGTTTTTAATACCCTGAAGGTTTTTGCTAGTATTTTTGTCTTTTTATTTATTTTGGCTAAATATTTGAAAAATCATAGTAAAAATCATTAAAAAAAAATACAATTTTGTTGGACTCCGCATGATAGGTCTACAAAGTGAATATATTTTGGTATGGTATGATTTAGTTCAACAAAATAATTATAGAAGCTAGTAGGTTATGAATTATTTTAATTAATTTCAACAAAAAATAATAGATCGAAAATTGTTTTAATTAATTACGTAAAAGTATAGATCGAAAATTCTATACTAAAGTATATCATATTATATGTTCATTTGTAGATTTATTTATGTGGAGTCTAAAAAATTAGATTTTCTATTTTATGGTTTTTCTGTGATTTACTATAATTTTTCAAAGATTCAATCAAAATAAATAAAAAAGAAAAAGACTAGCAAAAACTTTGTACTAAAGCATATCATATTATATATTCACTATGTATATCTACTCATGTAGAGTTCAACAAAATTAGATTTTTTTTATTTTATGAATTTTTTATGGTTTTTCAAAAATTTATTCAAAATAAATAAAAAAGAAAAACACAAAACCACTGTTACTGTAGCAAAACCACCATTAAAACCACTTCAGGGAGGTAAAGTGTATGGTTTGAAAAGTTAAGGGAGGCTGTTTGTCCGGTTTTTGAAGTTCAGAAAAAAAATATACTTTTATAAAATTGAGGAAGGAAAAAAGTAGACTTTTTTTCCCAAAACTATATGCAACAAAGGCCCAATTTTGGTGGACGACGACGGGTTCGTTCATTCCTACAGCTACAATCAGCCCACTCACAGCCGAGTAGCCAACGCCAGTGCGCCACGCTACATCGGTTCAGTGTCTGATGCTAGTTTGTTCCTACCTCGCTGATAGTGTTTTCCTTTTCCTTTTTCTTTTATAAAGACCTTGTTTAGTTCCTCCTGTAAGTTACAAGTTTTTTCACTCTCTCTTCATCATATCAATTTCTACCCCATATATATGAAGCATTAAATATTAGTAAAAAAATAACTAATTACACAATTTTATTATAAATCACAAGACGAATCTTTTAAGGCTAGTTAGACCACGATTGGACAATATTTGCCAAATACAAACGAAAATGCTACAGTTGCTCAGATTGCAGAAACTTTCAATCTGAACAAGGCCAAAGATGACCAATCATTTTGAAGCCGTGTACTCAACACTGAGGTCCAGAACCGGATTAAGCGAGATTATTTAGGTTAGTAAATGTTAGACTATTTTAACTTAGTGGCCCATGTAAATCAAGAAATAACTCATTCGTACATTAACAAATCTACGTATGTATGTTGGTTGCCAGACTAATTCGTACATTAATAAGTCTACGAATTATTGAGTTGAAATACTGTCTTCTGTCTCATTGGAATAAACAATTTTGTGAGACTATTTGGTAGAGTACAAGTTAAATAAACAACTGGCATGAGAACATGTACGTAATGGATGGCTTGATACATTGCTAGTGCCCTGAGCGATCAGGCTTAATGCGTTGCTAGTACTCAAACCTATGAACATACATGATGGTTAATAAAAGGTGAAATGGTACTATGGTAGTAGCACCAGTACACCATACATCAAAGTCCATTTCCTAGTGCTCAATGTAATAAGTAATGATGGTCATATGTAGTGATGGGCAAGCATGGTGCTTGATAAAGAAATGGACGCTCCTAGAGTTTCAAGAGCACGTTGCCGCACTATGTTATGGGCATAAAAAATACTCCCTCTGTCTTAAAATAACTTACTTTTTTATTTTTAAAGGCTATGTTTGACCATTCATCTTATTTAAAAATTTTATACAAATATCATATATCTTGTTATGACTTATTTTATTATTAAAAATATTTTGATAATAATTTATTATTTTATAATTTATAAAAAAATATTAAATAAAATAAATGGTCAAACACAGTCTTCAAAAATAAAAAAAAAGTAAGTTATTTTAAGAGAGAGAGAGTAGTGGGGAAGCTATGTAAGGTCTTGTTGTTCTTTCTAACACAACAGAAAATAACTCCGGTAAAAAGAACAGATATGAGATTAAGCTAGTTGTTCTATCATCCAAAGAATGATAGAAGTAGAAAGGAAGATAGGAGAGGAACATTTCTTCCAAGATGTAAAGATTTATGTCTATATAAGCCCACTTGTAAAGATGATTGTTTTGGATAAACCAATTTGTATTGATTCAACTTTTTAAGCCTCTACGACTTGTTTTATGTTTAGATCAGAGAAGACTGAACTAGTGACTGAATATTTCGCGGATGCTTTAGTTCTGGTCTCAATTGCTGTTTCAGTGTTCAGTCCTCGGTTAATTAAGCCCATCGATGCCTAGAGAACAAAGACACGGCAGAGCAACGGGGTTCGGGGTCCAAAAAACGAGCGAGAAGCAGCAGACCAAGACGCATCTCGCCGTATCCCCGTCCCGCGGCGACAAAGCGAGCGAGCTGCGAGCCCCAAGCACCACAGGAGTACAACAGGACGAGGACAAGGACGGACAGGGACAGGGCACGTGAAAACCAGCGACCCCGAGGACAAGGACTCCGAGTGGGCGGGCCTCGCTCGCTCGCTGCGAGGGAGGAACGGCGGCGGAAGAGGAAGGATCATCACCTCGGATTCGGAGGTCAGAGGGGAGGAGGGGTTGGCTGGCCAATGGCGGCTGGTGGCCGGCCCGCCGGGCCACTCGCCCGGTACGAGCAGCGCGGTGCACCGGCTGGGGAATAATCACTCGCGGGGTTTGGAGATGAGAGTTAATAATGAGTTTTTATTCTATCTATTCGGTACGAAATAGCGCGGGTTGAAAATGTATTTTAATGGGTTGAAAATGTATTTTTTGGTTTGGTGTGGATGATTGAAGTCACGGTCCTAGTTTGGTTTGATTGCAGGTGGTGTCTCGCGCTGGCCGCTGGACCACCACGTCACGCCCTCGCGCGGCCGGCGGTGCCTGGTGCCTGGTGCCGTGGTGCGTGATGAGATCTGGATCGCGACCGGGAGGCGTATGGGTGTGGGCCGTGTGCTGTCGGGCGAATCGTGCCGCCATCACCGCCGATCCCAACTAACTACTACCCTCCGCTACCATTTGGTTGTTCGTTTGGCCTGGTTCTCGTCGTGGGTTCTGCTATGGGCACACCGCACGCACTCACCCGTATAGGACGTGCCCAGTACCTACACCTGCTTGTGTTTGTGTAATTCAGTGACTAAAGGTGACGATCTAGGCAAGGCGCGCCAAGTCTGAATATAAACAAAACCAAATTGGTAACCTAAAGCATCTTAAAAATGTCTATTAATCTCAATTAGTTTATGCACATGTTAGAAAGAAAGAGAAATTAGTGTGTGGTTAAGTGCTATACATGTCAAAGGCATTTCTCGAAACTTTCGGGGAGCCTCTATCCTCCTCCAAGCAGGCGGCCATGCAGAAATTATTTTCTGGTAGACATCGTCGATGAGAGGCTGACACATGAGAACATACTGTTTTTTCTGAAAGCATTTTGCGCGTTGTTATGGTTGGTTAGGGGTTCGGATCGGGTTGCACTCACAAACCAAACCACATCACCCTAGCCAACCTGCGCACTCTAGTTGCAATCTTGAAATTTCTTTCCTCTTAATGAAACACAGGCAAATCTGCACGTTCACGGAAAAAACACAATGTCATGCATGCAAGATTTCATCTATAGCTTGGCCTTATTTAATTTAGATTTTCATTTGAACCAATGCCAACCGTATCTCGCCACTATATGATTGTTGCTTATATTATTCAACTTCAAGAAGTCATATTTTATCAAAGCTAATATTAGTTGGTTTCATATAAAATCACATATGACCTTAGAGAATCTCCAAAAGTCTTTCTAAAACCCACTCTCTAAATCATCATTTGGAGACCCACTGGATAAAATTGTTTTTGATATCTTTCTCTCCAGTATCATTTCTATATCATGTGCGCACTTTAGAGAGCCAGTCTCACTCTCTTTCTTTAGGTAGCGAGAAATTCAGAATAAATGACGATTATATTTCAATATCTAATTAAAAAAAGGTGTTGGACGTATTTTTTACCAATAAAATCTTTGTTCATTGTAAGTAGAAAGGATATAGAGAGGCTCCTGGTGTTGATCTTACTATAGTAAAAAAGGAAAGGGATCTAACTCTAAGCATTTTTTATATTTTAATAAAAGAGAGAAAATCTAGCTCTTGATTAAGAGCTAGGCTCTTATACATTTCAAAATCATGTGAGAGTGTTATGTGGACCTAATCATATTAGGAGTCATTGCTAAAAGTTAATACTATTGGAGATGTTAGCTTAGAGCTAGTAATAACTAGCTCTTACTGTTGCGGCTTCAACAATTTATGCACATATTTGATGGAGATAGTCGACAGAGATGAATGTATGGTGCATATGTACAGTACGTTACCAATCACAGCCGTGTGCGCATCATTTGTACTCCAAGCAAAAAGACGTAAGCGAATCATACATGCAAAACCTTTGCATCTAATCACCTTTGGATCTCCATCTCCAGTTACACACACTTGTCCGCTCCCGGCCGTCGCGGCTTCTCTCTCTCCAACCACCTCACATTCTCCAGGTGAATAAGCACAAATTTCAAACACAAAAAGATCCAAAAAACAGACCCCAACATCCATTTCCAAATCTGCACCTGGGCCCGCCCCAAATGCGCCGGCCTCGCGCCGTCGCCGCTGCACGCCGTCGATGACTCCCGCCCCTCCGAACGCCGCCGGCAGCCTCTTCGCTGCCAACCTCACGGGCGCGCTCCTTGCGGTCGCCTCCTCCGCCTTCGTCGGCGTCAGCTTCATCGTCAAGAAGAAGGGCCTACGCCGGGCGGCCGCTGCCGGCGCCCGCGCAGGTGCACGCTCCCTCTCCGTCTCCGGCGGCCGAAAGGCGCCTCCTCCTCCTCTTCCTCTCGTTCGTTGTTCCCACCGTAATCACAATCATGGCTGCGCGTCGAAAAATCTTGGTTTCATTCTATTTTTAGCCATCTGTTGTAGTCTACATGACGAAAAATTGGAAAGTCAGCCTCGTTCATGACCACCTGTTCGTTGTTCTCTTCTTCTCCCTTCGACGAACATTTGTGAATTTGCGTTGGTGATGGAACTGGCAGGTGTTGGAGGCTATGGGTACCTCTTAGAGCCACTGTGGTGGGTTGGGATGGTTACAAGTACGTTCCTGATTCCTTTGGCTGACCCATTCTTCACGGCATCTGGCACAAATAATTGAAATGCTCGAAACTTTGCAGTGCTCATTGGGGAGATTGCCAATTTTGTGGCCTACATGTTTGCGCCAGCTGTCCTTGTCACCCCGCTTGGCGCGCTCAGCATAATTGTCAGGTAGGATTGTGAATTTGTGTAAATGACTGTTATATACCATCTGGAGAGTGCAGATGGCTAAATTTTGTGTATTTTCTCTCTTTTTATATATTAATAAAACATGTACATGCTCCTGTGTGGGACCTCTACGGAGCAGTGCTGTTCTAGCCCATTTCACCCTGAATGAGAAGCTGCAGCGGATGGGTGTGTTGGGTTGTGTCCTCTGTATAGTTGGGTCAACCGTGATCATCCTCCATGCACCTGAAGAAGAGACACCAAGCTCAGTGACACAGATCTGGCACTTGGCAACCCAACCTGGTATTCTCTACTATCATAAATACTAGTCTTTTATATGTCAAACATGATCTGAGAAAACAAGTCTTTGTGAAAAAAAAGCCAATGTAAATCTTAATTGGAACAAGATCTTCAAGATAAACCGTTTGCTTTTTTTTTCATATGGTTTACCTAGTTCATAGTCTAGTTAAAAATATTGACTCATGCATTCTGGGACAACATGTTGAGTCACCAAAACAAACCAATTGGGTTTTGACATACATCGTGTAATGTCTCTCCTTGCTTTCTGCAGCCTTTCTTTGTTATGCGGTCTCTGCATTGGCGATCTCACTGATCTTGATACTTCACTGCGCACCCCGTTATGGCCAGACCAACATAGTAGTGTATGTCGGAATTTGCTCAGTGATAGGATCTTTGACGGTAAATGATGTCCATCGGCATACCTTTGAGACCAACTTCGTTTGGTTTTTATGGAGTATTTCTTTGCCTTTTTTTGCTAGGTAATGAGCATCAAGGCTGTAGGCATTGCTATCAAGCTTACAATAGAGGGTATAAACCAGGCTGGCTATTTCCAGACTTGGTTGTTTGCAACTGTTTCAGCAACATGCATAATTATTCAGTTAATTTACCTGAACAAGGTACAGCCAGGATTAACTTAATAATTTATATAACAATATTTACGATGTTGATTTGTATCTCCATGTCATGTTGAACTTCCAGGCATTGGATACTTTCAATACTGCAGTTGTTTCTCCCATCTACTATGCTATGTTCACATCCCTCACAATTTTAGCAAGTGCCATAATGTTCAAGGTATTCTAACTTCGGAAAGTTCCATAAATTCCAAATATTTTGCTCTTGCTGAACTAAGGATTTGTCATTACAACTAGGACTGGTCTGGGCAGAGTATAAGCAGTATTGCCTCTGAGATTTGTGGGTTTCTTACTGTGCTTACTGGTACTGTTTTACTGCATTCTACAAGAGAGCATGATCCAACCCTTTCTTCAGGTAAATGCTTCTTAGTTTAATGAATTATGATTTAGTCCTCCATGAAAGATGAATGTTTGCTATGTAATATATCATAATACTTTTGGCTTGATGACAACATTAGATAAACATGCTTACCAGGTTATCCCAGAACTTAGCATAAGACCTTTGGTCACTGATGTCATAAATTGCCTACTTCCACATTAGTAGCCTTATAACATTAGAGCTCTTACTTTGTGCTATGGTTGTACAGAGTATCAATTTGGCAATTTTACTGAAATTATTCAATTTGTAGAAGGGAAACTGGTTAATAGAAAACCTGTATGGTAAATTTGTTTCAAATACCCATTTCTCCCTTACCAGACTTGTATTGTTGACTCTAGCATAAGTTGCAGTTGTTAAGAGTTGGTACTTTATGGTACTATTGTACTGGGTACCAATTCGACGAACCCATAAAGTTAATCAAATTTTTAGCAGCAAAGTTGGTTGAATTGAAATGTTATTTGGTGATTTGCTTCGAGTACCTGGAGATTATTCTGTTGACAGTTGTTGTGAGGGCATCAAATCATTGTCTTCATATTTATGGATCTTCCAGCAACTAGTGATGTGCTGACTGCCGACACGTGTGTCCTTTTCAAATGCTTTAAATTTTGTTTCTAGATTGTTTGCAAGGCCACAGAACGTAGCTGTTTTTATGTATTCTTGTTCTTCAGAGAAATTAAAAACATTAATAGCTTTTCTTGATGGGTATTGATAGATATCCACTTCTCCATGTGAAATCTTTGGCTTATGAAACCTGAATCTCGTATCGCGGACAGTGGTAACTAACTATTTTTCTTTTATCACTGCAGATCTGTACGCTCCTCTTTCCCCAATATATTGGCATATCCAAGGCAACGGTGAAACAGGAGGAAAACTGAAAGAGGATGATTTACTCTCTGGCGATGTCATTACCGTGGTGCGACAAGACTACTTCGTCTAGAGACATTCCATGATGTTCAATGTTCTTGCTTAAAAAGAAGAGAACACTATGGAAGATCCTACTAATGCTCAGTGTACTGCGGCTCTCCCACTTTGCGTGGTTCATCATCGAGAAACTCGTTTATGCTCATGATGTTTCAAGAGTCAAAGGCATTTCTGCGTCCGCTGGACTGACCCAAGTAATTGCTAAGTTTTGTAGAGATGGTTAGGATTTGTTGAAGTTCCAGTTTGATCACAGGCACCCGGGCCGATGCCTTGTAAGCAATCTGCCTAGCCTGCTGGGTCGAGCTAGGCTTTTGCTGCAGTGTATCTGGGTGGTGCAGCTGATGTATTTATACTGTACAGTCTAATGTGAATGTATGAATTAGAGCTAACAGAATCTGCGCAGATATTTCATGACAAACTTTGTCGAGCTTCTGAGGGCTCCGGCTCCCTCTGAGACAGCATTATTCATATACTGTACATATACTGTTTAAAGAAGTTGTTTTTCTCTCTTTTTCCTCACTCACAGAGCCAATGGAGCCATAATTTTTTGCTTCGCCAGCTCCGGCTCCTCTGACACACAGTGTCCGGACAGTGGCAGAGCTGGAGCCAGCAAGAGCTCAGCCAAACGAGCCCTCATTTCTATATTGCTCCTGACTTGTGTGATGTTTTTGTTATTGCTTCCTGGTTCAAAAGTTTGTACTTATCATACAGGATAGGGGGACGTCAAGACTCAAGAGGTCTCTTTGGATGGTTGACATCACATTGAATCGATCAAAACAAAGCCTGCCAATAAATTCTGAGACTCCTACTCTGGCTTTTGAAGCTCGCCGATCACATACCACTGAAGCTTGCCTTTTCTTTGTGAGATTCGTGAACGGAAGACGGACTGGTTAGGTGGCTTTAGCAGCATTCCTCATGTTATTAGAAGCTTACGAAGGTAAGCAGAATGCTTGGGATTTGTCTTATCATCATGGATAGAGTTTTTTTTTTTTCTCTTTGTTAATTTCATTTCCCTCCATTCTAAATTATAAATCATTCTAAAAATCTTAGAATCAAACTTTTTTAAATTTAATCAAAATTATAGAAAGAAATATAAAATTTATGACATCAAATAGGTATACTATAAATAAAGAATCTAAGGCCAGTCTCAATGGGGTTTTATAGGAGTTTTCATGCATATTTAATAGGGTGCCATATCAGTTTTTTGCATCAAACTGTAAGGAAAAAGAAGGGAAACATTTCATCCCCACGACACGAGTTGAGCGACGTTTCCAAGGCCACGAAACCAGAATGAAATCGGCGTTGAGGACCTCGGGCGTCTCATCGCAAGGAACGGAGTCCTCGAGTAGGCAATAGGGCGCGGGAGGGGCTCCTCCGCCCTTGCCGTCGTGGCGCCGCTTGCGGGCGGGTCTCCACCGCCGGGGAGCAGACCGTGTGCGCCCGGGCAGGGCTCCTCCGTCGCCGCTGCGAGCAGGCTGCAGCGACCGGGAGGGCTCCTCCGCCCGTGCCGTTCGTTGCGAGTTTGCCTCCACTCGCCGCGTGTCACGAGCACGGGCGCCAACCCCCCACCCGGCCAACGCCCGGCAGGAGGCGCGGGCGCTGGCCAGCCCCGCGAGCCCGGGCGTCAAGCGCCGCCCGAGGTCGCCGGCCGCGGCGCCCGCCGCGAGCCTGGGCACCAGCCGCAGCTGGTTCCGCCCGGCGCGGCGAGCCTGGGTGTGGCGCGCCCGGCCGAGTCGCGAGCACGGGGAGGAGCCGCGTGGGCTCCGCCCGGCGCGGCCTTGTGAAACGCCGCCCTTGAAGTCCGCCCTTGAAGCTCCGCCGGCCGCGAGCACAGGCGTGAACGCCGTCGCGAGCATGGCGCGCCGTTAAATCGCGAGCAGCTCCGCTTGCCACGCGTCCTCCACCGGTTGCGAGTGCCGCTGGTCGTAGGCGCCACGAGCGCGGGGCTCCGCCCGGCCGTTGCCGCTGGCGCGTCGAAACTCCTAATGCGCCGCTACAAGTCCGTCCAGGTACAGGTGCTCGTTCGCCGTTCACATGTGGGTCCTGTGAACAGTAAAATAAGCCACAAAACCTTGCCATGAAACCTTGCACTATGAGAGAGACCAGTTTTATATCAAAGTTCCACGCATTGGAAACTGGGAGGTGAAACTTCTCACTGAGACTGGTCTAATACTTCCTCTGTCTCTGAAAGCTTCAATTCTTAGAATCCGTGTCAATCAAATATTTTTATGTTTGACCAATTTTATAGAAAAGACAAAAGAGCATCAATATCTATGATATAAAATGAGTATCTTATAAAAATATATTATATGATAAATTTAATAGTACTAATTTGATACCATAAATCTTAGTGTTTTTTTCTAGAAGTTCGGTTAATGTTTAAAAATTTTGACTTAAAACAGCTCTAGAAGTTGAAGCTTTCGAGGACGTAAAGAGTAATACTTAGTTGGTACCATAAATGTTGTTGTTATTATTATTATTATTAAATTTAATTTTAGTTAACTTTAACTCTCCAAAATTTATAGAATTCAACCTAGTAAATACACCGAATTTTCTTTCTTACGTCCACACGCGAAAAACGTCCTCGCTGAGGAGCCCGTCTTGATGCAACCATCAAATTATACTCGAAAAAACCAACACGCTTAAAATAAACAAAGCCCCAGATTCAATTTCAGTCATTCTCTCTCCTTACCCATTCACATCGGACGGCCTAGATCAAAAGCGTAACACATCCCCTCCTCTTTCAGCTTCCCCGCGTGACGCCGCGAAAACGCACCCAAATCACGAATGCGATATGCTCGCCGCCCTCCCTACTGCACCGTGCGCCAAGCGCGCCACGCCGACCTTCCTGCTGTGCTGCGGCGCATGACCGCGTGTTACGCGCCGCGGCTCGCCATCACCACACCCCTGCGCTTCGCCGCCTACCGAGGAGGGCGCCGTGATCGCGGCCGCCACCGCCGGCCAGGAACCAGGCCTCTCGGCCTGCGCCGCCATCGCTGGGCCAAAGGCGACAAGCGACGTGGCTCGCGCCGCCGCTCCCGCCGTCGTGTTCACCCTGCCGGCCACCCAACCGCGTCATCAACGCCATCATCATCTCCATCGCTGCTTCGCCACGCTTCCAGCCGAGCACCTCCCCGTGTAGATGGTCCTCCGCTCTGACCGGCCGCAGGTTCAGGAAGACGGTTTGTCGGGGACGACATCATCTTCTCCGTGTGAACGGCGGTGGATCTCGGCGTCTGGCTGCCGACACTGTGGGAGGCAGCGATGACTACTGCAAAAAAAAAAAAAAAAAATGATGGCGACTGGGCTTCTCCCCAAATTGCTTCACGCGCGTGAACCAGCTCTCTGTGCAGGTAGATTTGGTAGCTTCAAGCGTTGTTTTCATTTATTAAAGCCTCCATGCTCAGAACATGTTCGATGATATGCTAAAGGGGGACATGAGCTATCTGCAGTTCTTCCTCATGTATGTTTGCAGCGTGCTCTTGTACACCTGCAGAGGGTTTCTGAATGATAGCCTTTGTCTTAGAGGTAGCTTTGCCAATGTGAATTGTTCTAGGCTCGCCTCCTGCTACAGCTATGGTGTGTTGCTACATACGGCCAAGTAAAGGTTCACCGGGCTATGTCGACCTCTCCACCTGGTATGGTATGAATTAAATTAGAGTCATGCCTTTACTATCAGAGTTTCAATGCAATGTCAAGTAAGCTAACATAATGAATCTGTGAATATATCTATGCCTTGACAGAAGATTAGTACAGCTAGAAAACCGATAAAGTTACTGCTTTTTTGAGGAGAGATGAAGATACATAAAGCAAGGAGGTCTATGACAGACCCTCGAAAAGCCGAGATTGAATCACTTTTTTCTTGTGGTTTCTTATGCTAAAACTGGTACAAATTCTAATATCTGTTTATCCAATCTCTCATGCATAAATTTGTTTGCTTTCCATCGATATACTTGACTGCCTTTAACATTCAGAACAATGCAAATTTATGACTTGATTTGGAAAGAATGTATCAATCACTTCTAGACAAATTTCTTGATTGGTTCTGTGATGCTATTCCTACAAATTTGAATTTGGTCGTTCTCTGACATTTCTCTTGTTTGGGCTGCCTGTAGTTGACGTGAGAAGATGGAGTTTTGGAATATGGATCTTCCGACTTTATGTTTCACTTCTGAGGTGAATTTTCATTTTCAAAGCTGACACCAAGTGGTTATGCATAAGTATAACTCAGGTGGCATTTCTAATTTTCTTTATGTTTGTGTCAGAGTACATATAAAGTGCAAAAGCTGACTGCCCATCTAAAATACGTCTTGTCTAAGATGACATTCTTATGGTAATTAGCTTAGTGAACGTGAATACATCTTATTTTCACATGATCTGATGGCCAATTCATGCACAGCAGACAAATTTCCACAATTCCCTTTTTTTAGCTCTTGGATATTATATCTATCTCATATAGAAGACGACCAAAAGAATATCTATTGTGTATTGCCTTGTTTTTAAATTTGCATTTCTGAAATATCTCCGTAGCGTTAGCACGGGCAATATATTAGTGACTTGTAATTTAGAATGGAAAGAGTATCCTATTTCTATTCATCAAGGCCGTGTACTCAGACGGCCAAAAGGACGTTCATCGGAGCAGGTTACTGTACAAGCGGTATTTGCAATGATCGGGTGGGGATATGTTGATGACCTCTACATAAAACGTTTTCATCAAAAACTATCTCTATAGATGATTGGTAGAATGTTGATGACCTCACATAAAACGTTTTCTATCTGACCCGTTTTTGGTAAAACAGCTTCACATATTTGTCCGGGGCTCCTTCCTAAGATCTGACCAAACGGGGCCTACTCTTCCTTCCACATACGAGCCGAGATCAAGCCTTGACCAACGAGCCGAGCCCAAGCCTGACTAACAAGCCGAGCCGTGATCGAGGTCGAGCTGCCGAGCCTAGACTCCTGGCTCGCCCAAGCTCGGCCCGTTGACAGCCAGCCGTATCATCCATAGCGGCATAGCCGATAGCGCCGTTAACTAGCCCACCCGTTTCGGCTATCCCCCGCTCCCCTTCTCCCCTCGCCATGGCTGCCGCTTCCTGGGCCCCGCCCACCACCTCCTTCGCGCCGGCGCCGGTGCGGGGGGCGTGGAGGATCAAGGCGGCGCCTTTACCCATCAGGACGCTTCCCCGCCGAGTGCTTCTCAACGCAGCTGGCGAATCCGCCATGGTTCGTGGCTGACACCAGTCGGTTCTTGCTTTTTATCCTTCCTCTTGTCCTGCTGCTTCGATTCGATTATGGTGTTAGATGTTTAGCGTCCGGTGGCCCTCTAACTTGTAGATGTTCGATTCCATTCGGCTGCTCTATTTGGGCGTGCTGAACTGCTGATTGGAATTTTCTTTCTGTTCCATGTACCCCTGCACCCTGCTTATTCTAGAGCAACCCTTTTTGAACAATATTCTACAGAAACCCTTGTGATGTCTGCTGCCGAGTTGCCAATGAAACCCCCTAGAAAAGCTTCGTTGTTGCATATGTGTGTTTTGTTATAACATTAGTTTCAGACAGACTCGGTGTCTTCTATTACTTCAGAGTTCAGATTGCTAATAATTGTAGCTGTGCAGTTGCGTAAAAGATTACAGAAGAAAAGAACGAATTACTGTAAACCTGCCCTTTCCTTCGAGTCATCAGATTTTTATTAAGTTACATAAGAATAAAATCGGTATTCACAACCAAAACGGACCAGGTCTTGGACCAAAAACATAGTTAGGTAATATCTTTTTTGTTACCATCCAATTGTTGGCTAACAAATGCTTCAGGTTCAGTCTTCAACAGCTTGTGAACTGCCTCTGAAAGAATCATGCTCATCATTAATTCATATAAGAGCTCCATTTAAAAAGTAATTATGGCTCAGAATTAATGGTACTGTTTGCAGCCATGATAAGTTGGATTAGGCACAGCACAGTCTGATCACTCTGTTTGCTTTACTCATGCTATGGTGGATTATTAGGTTGCTGCTGGTGACACATTGCTTGGTTTGTATGAGAAAGAGAGGTTAGGCCTCTTGCAGTATGCCGACGATGAGTCAAAAGAAGAGAGGTACTGGGAAACCTTGGATGCTGATTTGCGTTACTGGACCAGATCCCTGCGCCCAGTGCAGGTATACATAAGGTGTGCGTTAGTGGAATTAAGTCACTAAAAAGCATATAAGCTCACCACCATATGCACCGTAAAATAAGATAAATGTCTGACATTCATTTTTCCTCAATTGCCAATTCACAGTGGTATCCTGGTCATATTGCAAAAACAGAGAAAGAATTGAAGGAACAATTGAGGCTTATGGATGTTGTTATAGAGATCCGTGATGCTCGGATTCCCTTGTCCACCAGCCATCCTAAGGTTATGCTTTTGGGGATTGCTCATATTTTCTGTACAAAAGACAACTTCAAATTGTACTGAGTCATGTTATGCATGATCAGATGGACTCATGGCTAGGCAACCGAAAAAGGATCATAGTCTTGAATCGCGAGGACATGATCTCAACTGAGGATAGGAATGCATGGGCTACTTACTTCGGTAATCAGGGAATCAAAGTTGTTTTCTCCAATGGCCAGCTGGGCATGGTAAGATAGCCTGGCAGCTAACTGATTTGGTCTATCTGGCTGATTTGCTGATGCATATATCATTCATTTGCCACCATGTCCTTTGCTGAAGTGCAGGGTACAATGAAATTAGGTAGGATGGCAAAATCAGTAGCATCTGTTGTGAACACAAAGAGAAAGGAAAAGGGATTACTTCCTCGTCCGGTAATCCATTTGATATCCTGTTGGTTCCTCGTGTTTCATTGGTTCATTTAGTTACTCATTTTGTGCAAATTAGTATGGGACAGGACTTGCTTGAGACATCATAGAACTCAAGTCTTCTTTCCAAATGATTAGCATAACACTCATAGATTTTGGTTTGAACTAGGCAGTTTCAAGACCATTTCCTTCTGATTATAGTAGCCCACTTTTCTGTACATTCATTTATACTAGTATTTTGGAACTTGTTTGAAGCTTAATAATATCCTGATTATTCAAGATAAATATAGTGATCAACCAGACATGTTTACTTGGCTGCTTATTTTTGTTTTGCCTTAAGGTTCGAGCTGGAATAGTTGGATATCCAAATGTTGGCAAATCTTCCTTGATTAATCGCTTGCTAAAACGAAGAATGTGCCCAGCAGCACCCAGGCCAGGTGTCACAAGAGAGCTGAAGTAAGCTATAGTAGATGCATACATGTAATTTTACAAATTTTTTTTTTGAAGAAATGTACTGTTTATGTATTGTTTACCCATACAAAACAATTCTGTATTTGCACTATTGAGCTTCTAACATTTGAGACTGAACAGGTGGGTTCGTTTCGGAACAGACCTAGAGTTGTTAGATTCACCTGGAATTTTGCCTATGCGAATTAGTGACCAGACATCTGCAATCAAGCTTGCTATATGTGATGATATTGGAGAAAGGTCATACGATTTCACTGATGTGGCGGCGATTCTTGTGCAGATGCTGTTAAGACATCCTGCAGTAGGTCAGTTTTGTTATAAGCTCACGACTACCTATCAACCCCAACCCCCCCCCCCCCTCCCTCTCTCCTCTTTTCCCTCTCCAATCACAAATAAGCAGTGTTTTCAACATCCACATGGTCTTCAGAACAATATTGACTAGCAGTACTTACAGAACTATACTTTCATGAAATTATGTTTTGAAACAAATATACTCATCATTTTTTTGTGTCCAAATTCTAACACAAAAAGCAATTTATAAACAAGGTTTGGAAATGGTTGACTTTGGACAACCTCAAAACATCACTTATTTTGCTATAGTTAAGAGATAAGATGATAGTAATACATCCTAAAGATCAGTCTGCTTTTTAGAATCAAACATTTGCATGCTGTTGCTTCATGAAGTATTGATGCTTCTGTTTTGTGCTTGTCTAAATTCATTGCTGATGGACTCATGTCAAACAGGTTCTGAAGCATTTCGAAGACGATATAGGATTGATGTAGATAGCGAGTGCGGTAAAACGTATGCTTTGACTGATCCTCTCTAGTTCTTTATCCAAAAAAAAAAAAAAAAAGAAGTCCTGACATAGTGCTAAGAGTTAATGTTCTGATAAGGTTTTAATAAGCTGCAGGTTTGTCACGAAGCTCTCTGTTCACTTGTTCAATGGAGACACAAACCAGGCGGCTTTCCGCATATTGTCTGACTACAGGAAAGGCAAATTTGGATGGGTGGCACTGGAGAGACCTCCAACATGAACAATGGGGATATTAGAAATCCTTAGACAAAAGACATGTGCTTGTTCATAGTACAACACAATTTAGTGTCGTTCATGGCACCAGTCTAGGACAGTTTTCCCTGGACAAAGCTCCTGCTGTTATTAGACAGTCCAGAGCAAACGAGCTGATTTGTATGTTCAGTTGACTGAGCTCAGCTATGTCTATGTGTCTATGTAGTGGAATTAGGCTTGAGAAATGAAATAATGTTATGAAATAATGTTGCAGTGTTTCCTAATTCAGTTGCTCCTATACTTCTGGATTGTCTATCAGATTGGGGAATGGGTAAATTTGCACTACGGTTTCCCTGCTTCAAGTTTTCTGAAAAAAAAAAATGATACTACGGTTCATACAAACTATTCCGGCCTAGTGGCCACGAAAAGAACACCGATCCCTTTCGCCCTCCCTTTCCTTTTTCAAAACTTGCACTTTCCATTTCTTGTACAGGTAGAAACGACAGGTAATTTTTACAGCATTTTTTTCCTATTCTATTCGGTACAGGATATACGATGCCAGCTTCTCATACTGTTAGCTTCTCACCACAGAGTCTAACGGGCGGCCTTGCTGCTGATACACGATAACTGTTTATATCGCGGCTTTCAGGTTTCCGTTCCAGTTAGCTTGAATGCTCATTGTATTTTAAGGATGTCAAGCCTGTCAATTAGATCTAAAGCTTTGGTCCTGTCAATCTCGAAGTCAATAACTGGAAGCATGGAAGGCCTCCTAACTGGGAGCAAGTCTTTCCTGTTGCCACTGGCTGGAGAGTGGCTGTTGCTTTTGCTCAACCTAATCTGTTTGCTGTGACTTGACTTTGTGTCAAACTCTTGACTTTTGCTTATTCCTGGGACAAATTTCCTGTACTTAACATCCCTTAGCATATCCTGATCCTCTTGGGTGAGAATCGGTGGTGAATTGTTTGTTTTGCCTGGCAACAGTTTGATTGCAGCACCCTTTTGTGTTGGTGAGCTGACTGGAGATTTGATAGGAGACCTTACACCTCCACTAGCGTTTCTTGATTTGCTGAGAAGATGATGAAGCCACACGACCAGCTCCAGGATAAGTGCTTCAGTCTTCTCCTTGTCAGCATGATACAATGTCTCGATTCGGGACATGTCCATCTGCCCTGAAAGCTTGCAGTTTAATTCAGATCTGTATTAGAAAAGAGATTGTCAGTGACCAATCATAGTTTCATCAATTTCCATCTACATCACTGAGAAACTTCAGTTCCATCAATTTCTGTGTAGAATGATTGTACAGATGCTAACCCTGTATTTGCCCACTCTCCAACCCAACCGAAGCCGTGGTGTGCCCTGGTATGAACAAATAATTACATTTGAAGTACAATATGAATAATCATTGTGGCTGTAAACCATCAGATCATAGGTGATTAGGTGAGATTAAATTACTTATTTGTATTACTAGCAAAAGGGACAAGCCATCGCAAAGTCTTCTCCATATCTGCTTTGATCCGAGGAGCTGTAAGCTGCATTCATTTAGCAGAACTATGTTCAGGTGCACAGCATGGCATATAGATTCCTACTGTGCATTCATAATAATAGCAATTAGCAAATTTGAGACTTCAGCCTGGCATACCTCTTCCTTGACTTCAAAACATTGTAGCTTAGAACGGAGAGCAGATTTGACGGTAGGTGGTAAACTATGATATAAGGTATCCCTTGCGTTTGGAGGCATTGCACATGATCGAGAAACCTACCAATTGATCAATCCTTATTAAGATATTGTAAAGAAACTGAAATCAAAGCGCTCATCACATGAAGATGAGCTGCCACCAAAGGATATGATGCCAAATTATAACATAAAAACCACAATTGGTTACAGTCCTTGTAATAGTGATCATTTTCTGACAGTCTTCAAACAAGCAATGGGATTTGATTGAAGACTTATTGCAAAAAATATGGTCGATGTAAAGGTTCGATAACAATATAGTTCAATAAGATCTCTAGAAGAGTATGTGAACTTACAAAATTGTCAATCTGATTGATGATATTAGCGTAATGCAATGCGAGGCCTGCTGGACCCAATCTATTATGGTGTTTGGCAGTTTCTTGTGGCTCTTCACTGTCTGCAGTAAGATAGAAGCCAGAAACTATAGATCAATGCCACAGATCATGGAGTCGAGAACCATTGTTGCTTCAGTAACATTACCAAGGGAAAAATGGGGGAGAAAAGAATTTTCTTAGCATGCAGGCAAGAAAGACATCTTTTTACCCAGAAATGGAAAAAATCGTTGGACAAGTCACAGCAATGGCTGGAAATGAAGTTAGGAAATAGATTCCTCTGCAGTTTATATGGGTCAAACATTACATTTCTAATAACAGGAGAAAACCATGCAAGTTCTGTACAAATATATGAGAGAGTGGATTTGGCGCCCTCCTTATCTGGAGCGTACATCTTAATTAATAGAAATAAATGGAACCAAACAGAGCTAATGGAGCCGTCTTTCTCTTCCTCACTGCTCACACCGCCGCCAGTCTTCCTCACCACCACCAAGCAGCCATGGTCCTGCTCCTCCCCACAACCTCTCTGCTCTTCCCTGCCTCCCCCTGCTCCCCACACTCTGCTCTTCCCTGTCTCCTAGCCTCCAGCTGCTGCATCACGGGGAGGAGGGGCGGATCCACCAGCTGCCTCCACTACCCACGACCTCCTCTGCTCCTCCCCATCTCCTCCTGGCTCCAGCTGCTGCATCACTAAGACGAGGGGCTGCCACTGCTCCTCACGACCTCTGCTCTTCCCCATCTCCTCTGGATTCAGCCACTGCATGAAGAGGAGGGGCAGCTGCTGTATCACAAAGAGGGGCTGCCTCTGCTCCCCCCGACCTCCTCTGCTCCACATCTCCACCTGGATCCAGCTGCTGCATCACGAAGAGGGATGCTAGGCGCACACACACGCTTACAGGGGGCCGTGCTCATAGGGAGGCATGTACCGGGGTGGAGAAACACGAGACAAGGGAGGTGGAAGAAGAAACGCCGTCACAGGCTTCTGTGAAAAGCGAATCTCAGTGCACCTGGCAACAGCTCCAGATAAGGAGGGCGCCATATATTTATCGTATATGATAGTGGTATGGGTGCACATTTTCACTCTCCCAGAATTGCAACTACGTTTAAACCAACATTTTGCTAACAGGACTAAACAATGTAGGTGCATCAAGTAACCTGCATTAGTTCGAGTGTCTTCAGATCAGTATTTTGCAAAACAAGACAAACGCATAAAAAAATATTAACTACCTCAAGTATTCAAAATATCTTAAAGCCAATATGAATTATAATATAAAGGCAAAGGAGTCATCCATTTATGATTTTTGGATTGATCAACTGATCACAGGAATGATAGACTTAACCAAATACATCAGAATGTATTCTCAATTCTCATAGCATATATCGGGTCACCAGGGTGGGTTTGTCTGATATAGTGATATGATAAAGTAAACATAAGAAATATCACTAAGACAAAGAAAATCCGTTATTGTTTCCACAAAGCACCACAATCAAGAAAGAAGCAGTTCAGATTGTGCAGCAATAATAAGTAGGATCCATAAGTAAAGATTATACCAGGACGGCCGAAGGCATTATATATCTCCAAATGTAAGAAGTGGACAATATCTACAAGCTTTACTATCACCTGAGAAAAAATGTAATATTTAGACCTTGAAATAAGATGATAAGAAAGGATGCTTGCAGTTTGAGCAGGGTCCTAAATAGTAATCTAAAAAAATATCTTCCCTTGCCAGCATTTGGTAATATAACAGTTTTGTGCAAAGACACCTCATACCAACCTCTTCCAAATTCTTGGACCAAAGTGATTTCTTTTTCAAACTTTTAACATGCTTATTCTGAACCTTCACTTCCTGCTTCAGTATATCCAGACTGTCTCCTGCAAAGGAATTGCAGGTTGTTCTCTAATTCATTAAAAGTTCAAACTAACTCTTTTCGCAAAATGGGATGAGATGTAGAAGTAAATGTCAATTTATCATTCAGAAAAGTGCAGGCACTTTTATATCCTACTGCTTAAATGCCCATGGAAATTGAGCAGAATCTGAGACACAAGTTGTTCATACTGCAGCGATAATATTTATTTAATTCTGCATTTGAAGTTTATGAAACTAACCTCTTGAACTCAAACCATCCTGTTCTTTCTGTTTAAGACGATAATCATGTTCAAATCTATCCAAAGCATGCAATTCATGATATAATTCCTGAGTGCAAAAAAAAATAGGAAGAGAAAATAAATAAGTAATGTGATATTAATAGCCAGAATAAGAAGGCCAAATTGGCAGAATATAAAAACACACACAAATTCAAAATAATGCAAATATACTGCTACTAGCCACTTCAGGAAAAATAATATAGGTAGACAGCATTTGGCATCACTTTGACTAATAATTTCTGTGTCATACATTGTTGCAAAACAGAAAAGTTTTACATTATAAAAGTTTCAAGAAGAATATAATGGTAAAAACTTCATCTGGCAAAACTAGAAACATCTTTGCATACTGATGATCAAAACTTGACTATGTCATTCCACATTATAGGTTGACAAACATTTTAAAATGGCAGGAACACAAAGCATAAGCTGGCATGGACATACTGCAACCAACTGGCAGTAAATGTCATGCTTAAACTTTAGAGGACCAAAAAAAAAAAAAAACGGTCAGATGGCACCAAAACGAAATGTTGACAACTACAGCAGCCCAAACAGAACACAGTATTTTATTCACCATCAGCCAAGATAGTCTTAAAAATATTTATTGGTTCAAGCTGCAATACAGAAGCAGCCGAAATGGCATTGTAAACTATGAAAATTAGTCACTGGAAACCAAAATCCTTTCACTCTCAAGCAAGTTTGGATAGGCTAGCAAATAGTAAACTATGAAAATTAGTCACTGGAAACCAAAATCCTTTTACTCTCAAGCAAGTTTGGATAGGCTAGCAAATAAGCCATTAAAGTCAAACAAATCAGGGCATCCTTACAACTGTATTTTGAACGTAGATGACCAGCTTCTGCATCACTGATTCTGCTTTTCCTTTCAGATGAATTTGTGGGGTTCGTTCAGATGCCAGCCTAATGGAATCCAAACAGAAATAAAATTTAATAACCTAAAGTAAATGCATTCACAAATTCAGGTACTGAGAAAAAACTGTACTTTTCAAAGTAGCGGTCCAAGTTATGCCACTGAGGATCCTTGCAACGGTTTCCAAAGCGAACAACCTCTTTTGTGAATACTTCTAACTCTTCCCTGTTGGAATTAATCAAATAAGGTATTTGATTTCAAGATAAAAACAGGGACACTACAGTTTTCAATACATATCTAGCAGGGCAACGTGCATGACAAGCATGGATAAATTAGGTTACATGATATGAAGTGAAACACGCACAAACCTTTTGTCAGCAGCTGCCATCTTGAGCAGTTCATCAAAATCTTTGGATATAAGGTGTTGAACACCTTCTGAATGAAGCACCACTTCTTTCAGATGCTTTATGTTAGGCTCCGATAGAGAACGCATCAGATTAGAGCCTTTAACTATAGTATTTGCCACCTCAAAAGCCAACATGGATATTTTGTTTCCCTTTGCTGCAGAACTTGACACAAAACCACTGCTAGAATTTAAATTTGTCATGCTACTGCCAAGTGTGTCTAGAACCTCCACTGCCTTTTCAAGCCCAACAGTGCTAGCTCTACCAAAAATTGAGCTCACTTCTGAAACCTGTTTCAGTACAGGAAAGGAACCAATATGAATGATAGAGAAGCCTAACTAACAATCTCCACCATAAGCACAGCATTAACCTATACTTTGAGGTATACTAAAAAATGATAATTGAAGCACATCTGCCAAAATGCAATAGCATAGACAATTGCGCTTGTGCATGATAGACTATTTATTTTTTAACTATAAGATGTCTAAGAGAACATTAACAGCTAAATTTCTTTTGCCAGGATGCTAATAAGCAGTAAATACAAATATACAGAATGGCATGGTTTCTGCTATTGAACTATTCCCAGTCAAATGGTGAAGAAGACTATTAGATAGGGAACAAATAGTGAGTGATGTCACCAATATATAACAGTATCATGATTAGAATTATTTAGTTTCTATGTACCATAGGGGCACTGTATATTGCTGCAATCTAACAAATGACTAAGAATCACTTGAACAACTGCTCCTTAACAAAACATGGTATATTGCAGTCTAATTAAACATAGATCAAACAAGAGGCACAAGAATTCCTCAAACCTTGGCAGCGCCGGCTTTTGCCTTGCCCACAACAGCCCTCTGCGACAGCGACCTGGTCAGCTGCGGCGAGGTCCTGGACCCCGTTTCGCCGGCGGCGTTAGCCTCGGCATGAAAAGCAACCCCAGGGACGACGCTCTCCAGGAACGAGAAAGACTGCTGCTGCTGCTCGTCCAGCCGCTTTGCCGGCGCAGCTGCCTGTCCGGACACCGGCGGCTTCTCAAACTCCAACGACGCCCCCGACACATGATCGGCGACCTGGTTCCGGCCAAGCGCGGTGTCGCTCGGTGACTTGTCTACAGCTGAGACCTTCGAGCAGAGACCCCCCATCCCCTTTCCCAAGACGAATACCCTGATCCCCCCTCGTCCTAATCCGATTTCTTGCCACCGTCGCAGCCAGCGACGGAGTCCATCCAAGAATGCTTGGGCTTTATTGGCAAGAAATAGAAGAAGGAATCGATCAAGTCCGGGTGGATCTGCGAACCTGCTTTAGTATATAGGGGTAGGGGAGGAGGGCAACGACTGCGAGAGAAGAATTCGGGGTGGCGTGCTCCAGTGGAAGCTGACTAGAGATTTGCTCGGCGGCGACGGCGGCGGTCAGGGGAAGAGGGGATTTCCTTTATTTTCTTTTCTTTTTATGCTGATGGCGGGAGGTGGGAGGAGGCTGCGACGACGGCGCCCCGAAGGCCGGTGAGGTTCCGGAATCCGGAGGCCGGTGAAACGAAGAATTCAGGCTGAGAAGGAAGTTGAGTAGAGGAAGAACAAGAGCAGGTCGAGGGAAAGTAAATGGTACAGTAGCAGAGAAATGGTTTGTGAACAAGCCATTTATTTATAAGAAACATGTTTGAAGTGATTTCTTCCTCCTATATTACTTTCTTTTTTCTAAATTATAAGACATTTATTTTTTCTAGATATAAAAATTTTGCTATGTATTTAGATGTATACTCCGTCTAGATACATAATAAAAACAATATATTTAGAAAAGACAAAAGATTTTATAATTTAGAACCGAAAGATTATTTGTTTAATGCCTATGAATCTTCAAAACTTTGTCGTGTGACGCTAATCTAACATCTATAGATCTTAAGACAATGTAGCCTTGACCTTTATCTAATGTCCATAAATCTTTAGGTATGATATATTTATTTAATGTCTATAAATCTTTAGAACTTTGAAACTGTATAAGGCTTATTTAGTACTTAGAAATCTTTAGAACTCTAACCGTATGATATTTATCTAATGCTGAGAAATCTTTAGAATTTCATGAACCGTATAGTTTTTATTTAATGTCGAGAAATCTTCAAGATTTGCTAAAACTAGATACGGAACATTAATCAAGGTTTCTTCGACTTAAGTTGTCATCACCGACGGCTACGAAGTTGTCGTTATTGTTTTCTTTGTAATGGTTAGTGACCATGTCTGCACATACAAGTAAGCATTTACAAATACATCGTCATTGTAGGAAATGATCACGATTCTTATGCATTATGAAATTCAGCTTTGGCTTGTCCAGTCTTGATGTTTTTTTTTTGGTAATTAGATATCCATGCGGGAATTGATGCTCTCCTTTGTATTAATACAATCAAGAAGGTATATCGATAATATAGATGGAGGGTACACCAAGAACATCTATGCAACAAGTAAAATCTTAAAGCATTATAAGAAATAAGAAATAGCACCCATTTTAAATAAGAAACCCTCTCATTTTAAAATTTTCGAACTCAAAATCCTCTTGTGCTTTAAACTACTTGTTAGTTGTTAGGACCACAACTTGGCTGCTTTAGAGCAAGCTATGGAACACTATGTGAGATTCATTTTGACTTCCATTGTTATCATTAGTGTTAAGGAAATCTTCTCTGTTACTAATGTTTTACAACCATGTTTACTCACACATGCAAGCATTTCTAAATATATCATAATGGTTGAAGGTGATATGATTCTTGGTGTATTAAGAAATTTCAAACTTCCTTATCATGAGGCACTAATCTATTATCTAAAATCTTTAAGAATCCATAACCATGACATTTATCTAATGTCCAGAAATCTTTAGGACTCCATAACTATATGATGTTTATTCAATATCTAGAAACCTTTAAGACTTCATAACTATATAAGGTTTTTATTTAATACTTAGAAATCTTTAGGACTCTATAACCGTATGATGTTTTAGGAGTTTGTAATCGTATAATGTTTATTTAATTTATTTAATGCTTAGAAATATTCAAGATTTGCTAAAGCTGGATGCAGAACATAACCAAGGTTTCTTCAGCTTATGTCATCATCATCAACGGCTACAAAGTTGCAGTCATTGCTTCCTTTGTAATGGTTAGTGACCATGTTTGCGCACACAAGTAAGCATTTCCAAATGCATCGTCATTGTAGAAGATGACCACAATTCTTAGTGCATTATGAAATTCAAATCCGCTTGTCAAGTCTTAATGTTGTGGTAATTAGATATACAGGTATGGATTGATATTCTCCTTTACTTGTATTAATACAACCAAGAAGATAGATCGATGATAGAGATGGAGGATACACCAGGAGCATTATGTAACAAGTAAAATCTTAAAGCATTATAAGAAATAAGAAATAGCACCCATCTTTAAATAAGAGATTCCTCACTGTAATATTTTCTAACCCTAAAATCTTCTTATGTTTTAAACTTTTTTTAGGACCACAATATGGCTACTTTGTTATTGCTAGAGCAAGTTGTGGAACACTATGTGAGATGATTTTAACTTCCATTATCATCATTAATGTCAAGAATTTCTCTATTACTAATGTTTCACACATATACAAGCATTTCTAAATATATCACAATGGTTGAAGCTCATTTTATTCTTGGTGTATTAAGAAATTTCAAACTTTCCTGTCATGTGGCGCTAATCTATTGTCTAAAAATCTTTAAGAATCCACAACCACAACATTCAACTGATGTCTAGAAACTTTTAGAACTCCATAATTGTATATAAGGTTTTATTTAATACTTACAAATCTTTAGGACTTCATATTGTATAAGGTTTTATTTAACACTTAAAAATCTTTAAAACTCTATAAACGTATGATGTTTATTTAATGCCAAGAAATATTTAGGACTTCATAATCATAAAGAATTTATTTAATGCCTAGAAATCTTCAAAATTTGCTAAAGCTAGATACAGAACATTAACCAAGGTTTTTTCAACTTATTTTGTCATCGTCGATGGCTATGAAGTTGTTGTTATCGTTTTGTTTTTGTAATGGTTAGTGACCATGTTTGCATAAACAAGTAAGCATTTCCAAATACATCCTCATTGTAGAAGGTGATCATGATTCTTGGTGCATTATGAAATCTAGAGCCACTTGTCCCTTCTTGAGGTTTCCTGGTAATTAGATATGCAAGCAGGATTGATATTTCCCTTTACTTGTATTAGTTCAATCAATAAGGCAGATCGATATATAGATAGAGGATACATAAGAGCATTTTTGCAACAAATAAAATCTTAAAGCGTTATAAGAAATAAGAAATAACATCCATAGTTAAATAAGAGACCCCTCCCTACAATATTTTCTAACCCCAAAATCTTATTATGTTTTTAACTATTTGTTAGGACCACAGTGTGGCTGCATTTGTTATTGCTAGAGCAAATTATGAAACACTATGTGAGATTTTTTAACTTCTATTATCATCATTAATGTCAATAAAGTCTTCTCTAATACTTAATTGTAATGTTTCACAACCATATCTGAAGAGAATGCCTAGAAGGCGCAAAATAGCAAACTTCGATGTCATCATTAATGTCAATAAAGTCTTCTCTAATACTTAGTTGTAATGTTTCACAACCATGTCTGAAGAGCATGTGTATAAGGCGCAAAATAGCAAAGGTAAAGAGCATGTGTAGTAGAAGGCGCAAATCACAATGGAGGTATTTATACCTTTTCTTCTTTCTCCCAATAGCTATCTCAACCTTTACTCAGTCACCAACAACAGATAAGTCTCTCACCTCCATTGTAGGCTCCCAAGCTCTCTCACTTGATTCCTTTGAGACTATTTAGGGGATTGAGCCTCTAAACTCCTAGAGCACTTGTTCGTGCTCAAGCCGATGGATTGTGTTTGTTGCTCTTGGAGCAAGGCTCCTAGCCGACTAGGCGTGGCCTATCAAAGCTGTCAACTCTTGTGAGTGCTTTGAGGCGTTTGTAACCACCCTCTCATCCATCAAGAACCTCTCAATCAAGAGACTTGCTCTCTTGACTTGATAAAGAGGATATGATTTGCGAAACTCAAGCCTTGGTGGCTTTCTCAATAACATGGAGATAGAGAAGCTTTAGTGATGAGCTAGACCATGGGATAAATACCTTGTCTCTTGTGTTCTTGCTATTTGTTTTCCTCACTGCTTGTTTATTGTTGATTTTAGGGTTTGGTCCTGACATCTCATGCGTATGCTTGTGAACTTGTTCAAGTGGTCAAATATGTTCAACACTACCCTAAGATCATCAATAAATTACTTGATCTAAATTTCTTTGGGTAGATTTTGATTTTGGTTTCAAGATTCACTAACCACGTGACACCATTGTAGTTTCACTCGATACTACCGCGCCACAGCAGGGCCTCGTGAAAGGCCGATAGTGTCGTGCAGATACTGATAGTTGCAGTCAAGTTTGTTTTAAACAGGCCTATTCACTCCTCTTTTAGCCGTGCCAAATCCTTTTCAATGGGTCTTGAGCCTAGAGGTCTAAACTTCTAGAAACTCCTAGAGTTCCTGCATGTCCACATCGAGGCGATGTGAGAACTCACGCTCAACTACCTACCTCCTTAACATAGTTGTAAATGAAGGAGACTTGATCATAACCACTAAGCATGACCAAACAGTGAGAAAATCCATCATAACTGAAGGTGTAATAGCCCTACCTTTCACCTCTGTCCTTATTGCAACAACTATCTTTAGGATCCCCTAGAGCAATGTTCATGGCTTCCAATGTCACCTTACATAGGTGGCCTCCTCCCGTGCCACACTAAACAAGGCCTCCATGGCCCCTATGGTGACGTTCTCCTTGTCTATCTCTCGCCAGGTGTCTTTGGTGGACCCAAGGCCTCATCGCGCTCCCTCCTCAAAGCCTCAATGCTTGACAAGTCTCCCTTCCATAGAGCAAGGGTGTTGTAGCGAAGAAGCAAAGGAAAGCCGACCAAAGGGGGCCCAACCATGATCATAAAGTCGGTACCAACAATCGACATTGTCATGAAGAGCAGTTGCTGGCACCAAGAGGCCCTGCATCAAGAGGGAGCATCTCACCAGAAAAGGTCCTGCACATCGCCGAGGAAGGGTGTAGGGGTCATATCTATGGCAAAAATCAACGGTCCGCGAGGAACTTACCCGCAAAATTGGGTAGTTGGGTCCAGAATGACTAGCGCTAATTTCCTTTCATAGGGGCCTTTGAGACATCTCGAGGGGGTAGTAAGGCCCCGACGAAAGACCTAGTGGTTGAATCGCCGACACCTAGGTCACCATCGTCGCCGAGGATGCCTACTCCTCCGAGGATGGAAGGGACGGGATTGAGGTCATCCAAGTAAGAGGCCAGCTGGGTAGGGGATGGTGATCGGCTTTAGACTGAGGCTCCCATTCCTCATTATCCGGCAAGTTCAGCCCCAAAGCCACCATCATTTGGATGCGAAGCTAGCCTAGGGAAATGTAGGTGTCATACTTGATTGTAGGGTCCATGATACCCCTAAAACTTCACAAAGGTCGCCCCTCTTCTTCAATGGGAGGACCTGACGGTTCAAAAATGTAGTGATGACCTCCATTAAGGATGCTCCTAACTCAAGCCAATGTCATGCGACATGGTGAGTCACTTTTGTTTCCTTCGTTGAGAAGCCTTAAGAGGATATGGGCTGATGTGGGTCCTACATCACTTGTGAACGTTGAATCAATGTAGTGTACTTATTCCATAATAAAATATATTTCTAAGTTTATGATATGTCAAACTTTCTTAAGTTTGACTAAAATTATAGAAAACATTATTAATATTTATGTCTCTAAAATGTTTACTATAAAAACTTATTTTGCAGTTAGTGTAATTAATATTTATTTTGTATCATAAATATTAATTCTTTATATTATATTTAATCAAATGTTACGTTATTTGAATCCTATGAAAATGAGAAATACATGGCACGTTGCTACCTCCCACGGTCCATCCACGATGAATGAGTGCACCGCTACGGGTGGCTAGAAGAGGACACGAGTAATGCATTGTCCATTAACATGAGGACACGAGTACTACATTGTCCATTAACATTCTTTTGTTTACAGCTCCTTTTCCCTAGAACCGTGATCACCACGTGACTGTTTGAATGTGTCAGTCATCAGCACGCGCATAGCAATAACCAGTAGGAGCGTGCATGCAAATTTTCTTCAAAAAAGGGGTGCATGCACATCGCTGATGCAGATAGGGCAGACCAACAAGCACTTTGCTGCCTTGGATCTCAGACGCAGACCCCGGCCAGGCTAGGCTAGTCCGAGCTCTACTTTTTGTGTCGGTACAGAGCAGCAGCAGCATCGTCGAAAGAATATTCACCTTTCGAGATGAAAGGGGCACAAAAAAACAAACCACACCGACCTTTTGCGACGACATGGTCATCATCGGTGATTCTTTCACCAGTTTTTTTTTTTCTTTCACTTTTACCACCGCTTTTTTTTAGTACTTGGCTCTTTACCTCTAGCTTTTCACCAGTCTTTAATTAGTTGTCAACGACGCCCGTGCAATGGTAGCTGGTAGCTGCATTTGTATAGATTTGCTAAACAAATCGGCAGCCGCCGGTGGGTTTCCTCGTGCGTTTTAGCGTCCGAAACAGCCAGGAAACGATGTGAAATGGCGGCACGTTTCAGTTCACGGGACGATTACTCGCCATCGACGTCGGGGAAGGCCGCGGCGAGGTGAAGCGAAACTGAGAGCGACGGCACGGGCGAGAGACGCGAGGCCCCCGCGGCCCGCGCGTGGCAGTGAGACGGCGGGGACGGGAAGACCTGGCGTCCTGGCCGGCGGTGGCGCCATGTCCGTACGGAGACCATGAGGGGAGGGGGAGACCAGGTCCGACGCAGGCAGTTTGCTGCAGCTGCTCTCCGATTTGACACCGGGAAGGCGACTTGATATGGATGGGGGCCGTTGGTACCAGGAACTGATGTTAATGTTAAGACCATCTCTAAGAGTTCCTTATCCGATCTACTTCGTCCTCCATCCACAAAAAGAATACGATTTAATTTAATATATCTAGCTCAATACAAAGTTAAAGTATCTTGAGTCTGACTAATTAAATAAATAGATAATATTATTATTTATAATAGGAAATAAATGTTATTAGTTTTGTTATTGGATATTTTCATACTATATTTGTTTAGAGTCGTAAACATTAATATTTATCTATACATTTGATCAAATTTAGACACATGAACCAAAAATGCATCTAAAATTGTATTCTTATGTGGACAAATGTAATATTAAAGTTAAAATCAAATTATGCAATCACGCTCAGTCATCGTAAGTGGTGACTCTGTTGTTTCATCCTGATGGTCGTTTCGGGCGATGTGGGGTTGGTTGGCTATCCGAGAGAGTTTTTGGAGGATTAGATTGTTTTTTCTTGAATACACAAAAAATCTTTTATATTCAAATTGAGAAATGGTAAAAGTTACAACAATGCGTTAAAGGAGTGGCACACTAGGAGGATGTCACACAATCGGCATTACCCTTCGTAGTAGGAGGATCAATCAGGTTATTGGTATACATTAATGGTGGATCCATGGATGCGAGCTTATTTGTCTTCGGCACGTGTTTTTATATACTTGTCTTGTTGTTGCTACTTTCTGTTTTCTTTTGATACAGTCGGCTGCTCTCCTATTGTTCGTTTTTTGTATTGATGTGCCCGTAGTCTTGGTTTTTATAAAAAAGATAATCCTTTTGCCGTTGAATACCCCCACCTGTCGGCTGCTCTCCTATTGAATTCGTTTCAAAAGGATAATCCTCTCTCTTTCTTTGTATTTGGCGTTGCCAATCGTGGTCCCCCCTCAAAAGATTCGGGCAGTTTTTTCTGTTAATTAGTTATTTTTTTTTAATATTTAATTTCCATATATATACGGCGTCTGACCAGTTGGGCGGTCCACAACTAAAACAAGACCCTATGGGTGTTTAGTGTCTGACCAGTTGGACGGTCTGTTTAGGCGTCTGACCAGTTGGACAGTCCACACCACAGCAGATGTTTTCTGAATTGCCTACCGTGGTTAACAGGCGTTCTTTCTGTTTTCGGAATCCGAATGCGTGAGAGCGAATGCGTGAGAGGACGTTTAAAAAAAAACATGAGGACAGTTTTTGTTGCCTACCGTGGTTAGTTGTTGTTCTTTCATGCCACTTGTTTGCAGTTGTCACGCCGCATTTGGCTGGCTGCATGGTGCAATGGATGAATCCCAAACGAATTTTGGAGGAAATGGGTGTTGTTCGACAGATTCTAAACGTTGTCAGGAATGAGTTCATTTTCCATGAGACAAACAAGTCATTCACTGTATGTGGATCGTCCACAGAATGCGCGTGTTGCAATCGCCAATCTGATTCGCCTGTTTGTCTTAGGCCTCATTCGTTTTGCTGGAACGACCCGAATGATTCGCCTGTTGGACTGTCAATCCTAGCCCAACCAGGAATGGCTGTTCGGTTAACTTAGGGCTGAATTGAAAACGGGTCATTCCCCGGTGCTTTCCCTGCCTTATTTCGCGAGATTGAAGCCCGGCCTCCTACCCTCGGGAACAAATACCGGCCCGCTTTCGGGATGGTGACCAGGTTTTAGTGAACCATCCATTCAATCCAAAATTTCTCGAGAATGAGGCCGTTTTGAATCCGTCTTGTGGAGGACAAGGCTTCCCTTGTTGCCACCGTTTTTTTTCGGTCAACGGGGGGGGGGGGGGAATCCCCACTGTGATTGATCATTGGCTCTTGAAGCCATAGCAAATACATGTTTACTGGACTTAAGCTTTGCGCACACACGTGATGAAAAAGAGAAATCAAACAGAAAAAACAAAGGGAGACAAAAACTCCCATGACACAAGTATTGTACACCAAACAACACCACCAATGACCGAGCGGAACCCCAGCGGGCGACCATTGGTCTTCGAGTCAACCGACAGACGGCGTCCGTGATTACAATGTCTTTGAAGCACATCCAGGCCCGAAACGCCCATTGGCAATCCTTGGAGGGGAATGGCGGCAATCTCCGGCATTTGATATTCGGCACCATCAAGGAATGGTGACATCCTCCATTTCCGGGCCGGCATTTGATATTCGCACCATCAAGGATTAATGGTGACATCCTCCAAAGACATCCGGGACCACATACCACCATCCAACGCCGTCCCACGGAAAGGACAATGGAGGGAGGGCCGACAAAAGAGGCAATCCAAGAGGGGGATCATGGTCTCGTTACCGGCATTTGATGAGATAAGGCAATCAAGGATCATGGAGAATGGCAAAGCAAGGACACTGGCAGGCAGCGTAGTTTGTTGGTTAGACCTTGTGCAGAGATCAGGAGGGGCAGCAAGGAGCAAGAAGGCACAAAGGGATGAAGAGGCAGCTAGAGGGTCGGCCCCAGAGTTGAGAGTCGAGACTTGACCGTGTACTATGACGCATTCACCAGCTCTGACGCTACACAGGGAATCAAACGATGAGCATGACGGAACACAAATTCGGAAGTTGAAATGTCAGTTTGCCAACACTGCGGGTCTGCTGAGCCCAGCGTGCACATTTCACATTGACCAACACAAGCATTTCAACGGCTCCCCGGTCAACCCTCCAGGCGGCCGAAGCAGCCCTCGAGGTGAACAAAAGCATAACATAACGTTCATCAGGAACCTTCCACACATAGTACAAGTCGAACCAGCACATGCGCTCCACAAAATCTGTTCAACAGAATGATTCGAGCAAAGAAACTACGGTACAGATTAGACCTGTCAACCGATCAGATCTGATAAACGCTGATGCTAGTGCAGCAAAACGTGGAACTAATGCTAAGATCGTAATTTACACAAGGGAGACGCAACCTATTTTACATCAGTGGCTACCATCGGGCGACCTAAGGTTGAACATTAATCCAGAGGGGCTGTTTGCAAGGTCAGTGAGCCGGACAGCTAATTTCTTTTAGCAGCTGGGAGTCCTAAGTTGAGAGGTACGAAGACATGGCTCTTCTGAAATCCATATTCATGGGGGAGCCTGCAAAAGGGTTGCCTTTAGGGACCCACAAGTGGCTGCTGTTAGGAAGCAATACCTGTGGGTTCATGCGGTCCTTGTCATTGCTTGATTGCTCCGATGGAGCTTGTTCCTGCTTTTTCTTCACGAATTCAAAGAACTCTGCAACCTGCTTAGCATATCTACACAGGCGAAAGACAAGCGTTAAATGAGGACACATGATTTTGTGGACAGGTAAAAATATTCATTAGAAAACAAAGTAGGAGTACAATGGAATTCAATTCAGCAAACAGTGATAGCAGGAATAGAACTACAGGAGCAATAAACTCACTGATGTCCATGGACAAAACTTGAGGCAAAGAAATAACACAGTTTGTATAGGAAAGCTGTGCAAACTTACTGTCGTTTAGCTTCTATGTCTTTGCTGAAATCAATGTCAGGTTCACAATCCAATATGAGAGCAGGAACCTACATAGAAAAAGAAATTAATTTAACTGAGATGCTTGCATGCTAATTTCAGTGGTAATAACCTGGATACCTCCAGGAACTGATCTACCATTCTTAGCAAACCATTCAATTTAAATTTGAATCTAAGTTTTTTTCCCCTTTGCAATTGCATTTAGATTCTGAGATTGGACAATGGACAAAACTGTAATAATAGTAATATAGTTTGTGATAATGACGGTTTTGCACAAGAAGCATTAGGAAAATGGCAATATTTCTAGTGAATTGACATATAACTGTTACACGTGTTGACTGTCCTCCTAAGTAGAAACAGCAATGTCAACATTTAAATGAAATTGATCTTTATAACAAGCCAATAAGGTAAAAACCACTGAAGTCATAAAAAAAATCAAGTGTTTAATGTTTGTTAACCATTTTTTATTCAAAACTTTGGAAAGGCCTGACAGGAAATACCCCAATGTGTTTCCAGAATCAAGAATTTAAAACAATAGGAGCAAATACCTTCTGGATGCTAGAGTGCATGTGATTTCCTTCCAAGTAAAATACACGATCCCGTATTTCTGGAGACAAGGAGCCCTCCATATGCATGGGCAGTTGACTGACCGATAATACACCAGGACCTGATCCTTTCGAAGGTAGCAACCAGCTCTCATGCTTCTCATGCAAACCTTGCAAGTAATCAAGTGTAACACCACCTTCCTCTGATCTTCTCCTATGCATCATTCTTTTGTGGCAAGTATCTGGACTAGCTCTTAGATAGATAAATCCGTCTGGTATGAGGCCTGGGAGTGATGACACAACTGGATCAAACCAGGAATCATAGATGCTGATCTCCATCTCATTCATCCAGTTAGCTTCATGAACAGCACGGACAAATACCTGGTACACAATAACAGAACAATCAGTTGGATGATGATACTTGATAATCATATCAGAAGACAACCGAAATGCATGTTCAGTTCCTGAAATAGCATTTGTAAGAATGATTGACCTACCATCCTATCACTGAATACACTTCTTTCCATCAGTCTGAGAGGTTTTATTCCAGCTTGAGATTCCCTTTCTTGCATGACCCTCGTCACAAACACATAGTTTTGGAAAGTGTACGCATACCTATGTGGCTCAGCGTAGAAGGCATCCAATATATTGAAGTGATCAGGGCCAACATCTTGCCACTTATCAATAGGCTCAGGAACTATCTCTACAAGATCACGCAGTTCAATTGTCTCATTAGCTATTCTTTGGAGGAAAGTGGTTTTCCCAACGCTGATATTCCCTTCCACACAAAAGGTCAACCTCTTCTTCTTCTGAGTGGGTTTAGATGAATCTGTATCTTTCAGCTCCTCATCAACACTCTCTTTAATGAATGAGGTTATACTCTCAGCATGATTCTTATGTACAATGCCAACAGAACACTGTAAGAATTCAACCATCTGCCCACTAGACTTGCCAAAGAACTGCACATGCATACAAGCGATTAGTAAAAGTACATAGTGGTTCTAAATCGAGATAAATGTGTTCCAAATGGAGAAAACTGCAAAACTTAACAATAAAAATAAAAGATCTATGCAAGAATTTCATAGGAAAAACACAGGATTCAAGAAAAATTCCCATGCTCCAAACAGGGCCTAAGCAGAAGGCTGAAAGTGTTCTCATATCATTTCTAAATCTACAACACCATGTAAGCACTTTAAGATCTACACAAGAATTCCAACCTTAATAGCATGAGTTTTTTTAATTTCCACCTACAATGGGCATGGGTCCTTTACAGTTTTGAGTTTTGACTGTTTTGAAATACTGGTTTTCTTTAAGAGCCTGTTTGGATCCCATGAATTAAAACCAATATCTAGGAAGTACTTCTCATTTTATTATTAGATTATTTCCAATTCCACTTCCTAGGAACCAAACAGAGCCTATGCTTGGTTACTTAAAAAATAAACTAGAGACCCTCTATAATGATAAACATTTGCTACTTAAATATTTTACACTGTTAATGTCTTGCAGAAAGGATAACTTTAAGCACACAGTGTGTAAGTGTGCACAAAATGAGGTCCAATATTTTGGCTTGTACAACAAAGCATAGATATAATGGGGAGATATAATGTATGCTGTAGCAACAAAAAACTGTTACTATTAACCAAAACGAAGCACAAAGGTTAGGCACATGTACAAATTGTGGAAACACAGCCAAGTGTAGGCTTCCGTTGATGCAATATTATAATCAATCTAAAAGTGGCCCACGCCCTAAGCAACCGAAATCCTACTTGTCACACACAAACCAGCAAATGGTAAAAAATACGAGTAAGCAAGTGCACCTTATCCCTGTACAGCTGCTTGAGCTGCGCGACGCCCTCGAAGCCATTGTCCACGAGCTTCCTAAGGTTGCGCGGCCCCACACCGGGAATCGCCAGCAGCTCGACGCTCGTCCCCACAGCGGCGGCCGCGCTCCCGCCCCTCATCCTCCTCTCCGGTGGCACGCGGCTCCCGCCTCCCCTCCGACCCTCCGCCTCCGCCTCCGCATCATCCTCAGCGCCAGCCCGCCTGGCGGCCTCGGCGGAGCAGAGCAGCCCCCCCCCTCCGCGCCCCGCCCCCGCCACCAAAGCGCAGCCACGCCGGGGGCGCGGGCCCGGGCGGCGCGCGGCGGCGAGGCGGAGCGCTGGGGAACCACCGAGCCGGAGCGCGAAGGGCATGGCGGCGGCGGCGTCAACGACGGTGAGGGAGAGCCTGTGCATCTACGGCGGCGGCGGCGGAGGTCATCAATGTGGCTGGTCGCTAGGGTTTGGGTTGGGGGTTTTTGGTTTGGTATGGCGTTTATCCCTTGGCTGTCCGGCTGTGTCGTCGGGAAGCGGGAGGGGAGCAGCCGAGGAGGCGAGGAGACTGGTGGCCCTGCGTGCGCGGGGCGGCTGGCGAGTGGGCCCTCCCGTGGTCCACGCAGGCCATGGCCAGACGAATTGTTTGCACGGGAATGGTGGGGCTTGTCGCCGTTCTGTCCCCGTGGTCTCGGGGAAGCCGCTGGGATAGGCCTACGGGCCTGCTAGTCATGGGCCTCCAGAGCCAAATGGCTCCTTAGCATGGGCCGGCTGCGGCAAATGCTGATTCTGGGCTTCAGGCAAGGGAAAATCTGTAGAGATCCATCCATATTTCCTAAAAAAAATCCTGTGGGAAACTGGGAACCTTCTTAGCTCAAATGGCTCAAAAAAACATGCATGGGCCGGCTGCAAAAGCTTAATTTTGACTAAATATAGTTTGAAAAGTCAGGCATAATGTGTAAAATTGTTGTTAGATTAATCCAAATATATTTTCCAAATTTTATTTCATCTAAAAAAAACATTTCCTATAAACCCAGGGAAACTTAAGATTCTTTGACGGTTCAAAAAGCGCTCACATGCTTTTTTTGAGTACGAAGTACTTCTTACAGTTCAGAGATTAACTTGGAAGGCTTAAACTAACAAGTTATCTACTTTTCAATTCTACAAGTTAAGCCACCGTCTAATGAAGAGGGAGGATCTGAGTGATGGTGACATACTGACATCAACAGCAACAGGTTTTGCATCCACGGGAACGGTGTAGCAATTGAAACCGAATGCTCTTTCTTATATCCCTTGCCTTTGAAAATGGGAACAGCAACATGTGTACATTGTACGAGTACGACTCGATCCTTTGGAAAACCAAATGTACAAGACCTGCTCTTGCGTGTCTTTGTTTGCATAGCCCAATGATTGAGGTCTGAGGACATATATAGAGACTGCCAAAAAAGATCAACAACGGAAGGAAGGCTCGGATAACAAACATCATGCATTTGGATACTTCTACTCCGTATCCAAACACATTCCAAGAGTTATAAAAGATGCTCCAAGGAATCAAATAATTAGATAGCACTATTAAACTGTAAGGGGCAGGGATTCTCTCCAAGAGTTATAAAAGATGCTCCAAGGAATCAAATAATTAGATAGCACTATTAAACTGTAAGGGGCAGGGATTCTCTGGCGCCATATACTAACCGATGAAACCCATCATTCGTTCTGATTTCTGAGCGCCAATACATGTCATTATCCTTGCCATGAGACGACGGTTACAGATAGCAAGCATAATATCATCCCAACCGAGCATACAACTCACCGCAGACCATATGAGTGCTACCAACCAGTTCATATGAGTGCTACCAACCGTGCCTTGCCACCACAGTCAGAGACTGTTTTTTTCTCTCCCAGTTCAACAAAGGCAACAGCCAACAGGCGAGCTTCAAGTTGTCCTTTCAGGAGTCAGGCCACTTGTTGACAAGCGATCAGCAGATCAGTTTACTCGGAACCGACAGTCCAATTAGTAACACAGAGCTGAGCAGATTGTACAGTCTACAACATACGTATAGTTAGGTGGATCACGTGTAATAGGAATACTCCGTAACTGTTGCGCGAGGTAGGCATACCAAAAGTCAGGGATGCCTGAGCACCAACACGCCGTATCATCGTAAACTTGTATCATCCCTCATTTCTCACAATCTAATGACCAATGGCTAGATGCAACGGCAATCACAAGCAGCTTTCTTTCTGCAGGTATTGTAGTTGTAGTTGTCATTTGCTCTGTCTATTTGACGACGTTTCCATGAGGTTTAGCAATAGTAAACTCTACTTACACGAGATCATAGCATCTCGTCTCACCACTCGCTCGTCCATACGAATGGTAGGATAGACATGCTAATCACGACCGTGAGAACTATGCCATACCTATACTTAGTGGCGGAGGGGAGGGCATGTGCCCCCAATAGTCCTCATCGACGAAGTTTGGCGCGGTAGTGACGTGCCAAGAGCAGTTGTAGTGTTGCCCGAGGGGTCCAACGTGCATGTTGGGTGGCTCCTCACTTTTGATTTGTGTGTGGAGCCATCGTGCGTAGTCCTCATCTCCCTCGGGTGGAGCCACAAGGGCTAGAACTTTGTCACCTTTTGGGACCGGTGGCAGCCAGTCCTCTTCTCCGGATGAGATCTCAATAATCTTATGTGGAGCAAGATCTTGGTTGGGAGAAAAGCATGTCATTTCCTTTAAGGGTGTTAGAAGGCTAGCTGAGCAGCCAGAGACCCTATCAGACTGTGATGGCGACGATTAGGAGATGGATGGAGGACGGGAAAGGCACGACGACGTGCGCAGGAGCAAGAGACGGCAGCACAGCGAGCGTAAGAGCGGGAGACAGCGGCACAACAGGCGTAAAGCAAGAGACAGCGGCATAGCGGGTGTAGGGGCAGCGACATCGTGACAGTGATGGTGGTAGACTCTGCGCCCTCCTCCAGCTGTGGCAAGTGGTGATTTTCTTAGTCAGGGCAACTAAGAAGCGAGAGGTGCGGTTGGACAAGAGGGGCAATTGTGAATGAGTCCAGGTTGGTCGTGCATATATAAATAGTTTTTTAAACTAATAAAATAAAAAAGAGAGTGTCACGACCAGCAGGATCAAAGCTTGCTCCCACTTAGTCTTTGATAAAAAAAATATTGCTGATAATGGGTAGTATCCTGATCAAGACGACTACAAGCAATTATGGTCAATACGTCAATATCTTCTGCCGTGTGGGCATGAGATGCAAAATATATTTTTTGAGATATAATTTTCGCAAATATCTTTAGATATTTTTTATCTAGAAAGAACTTGCGGATATAGGTTTTTTCTAGACTATTGTACACTTGCTGGTGGAGCCAGGGTGCTAGGGGCCATGCCCCCCCCCCCACACATATGAATTTTTTTTATTAATATAATCTTATAATTTTACTTATATTTAGTGGAAGATTATAATAAATTATTGTCATAGATACTTATTAATATCATCCACTCCATTTTCCCAATAAAAAGTGTCATTATCACTTTTTAATAATTTTCAACTTTGGATAGGTATATATAATAAAATATTAATATTTATAGTATATAATTAGTATCATTATATATATTATTGAATATATTTAATAGTAAATTATTCAAGAAAAATATTAATATTTATAATACATCATCATCATTAGATACATCGTTGAGTATAGTCTCATAATAAACTTATTTAGAAATATAAATATATAATATTTTCTGCAAACATAGTTAAACTTAAGTCTAGCATGAATTCCATATCGATGGCTACATTTTTGGCATTAAATGATGAAATCGATAGAAAAACACAACTAAAAATAACGTCATGGGAGATGAGACAATTGTGTTTTTTGCGCACTTTCGGCCACCAACCAGTACCTTGTCTAGCTAGCTAGCTCCTACCAACCATAGCCAGTAGATGGTACTAGGCACTGTTAAGTGGTCTCAATGAGAATTTCATGAGTTTCATTGTCATTAAATAAGTTGATCTAGTATAGGATTAATGAAGAAGGATAAGATAATAGTTCTATGGGATGAAATAAGTTTTCAAAAGGATAGAACTTATCTGCAATGTTTCCAACATAGGAGTCTTGGAAATAGTGACATCAAACCAGAGTGGTTCCTATTTGGTAGCACTCCATCGCTCACATGAGAACCCGAGCACTAGAGCTCTTCCAAACTATGCGCTCAGTGCTCTATCTCTTCAAAAATGATGATCAGTTGTAGGACTTGTAATATATAAAATTACTGATTTTCTTTGCTATATAAGGACCGAGGATGCCACCTAGGCAAAGAGGGGGTGAACGATTAGTGAGAGAGCTTTCGATTACTTGGAAGCTCGAAATCAGAGAAAACAACCCCTCAAGATTGAACCACTGGGTATATAAGTGATAGCAAACAAACCTTGGAGATAAACATCTGCAACGCAATTGGTTAGAGCAGTGTATAACAAAATCAGCACAGGTGGGTGACATCAGGCATGGGTTGGGGGATATGCATAACCCGTGACCGGACAAGTCCGATCACAAACTCAAACACCACAAGAGGATCACAAAAACCAAATGAAGTAGAATTGAAACATGATATTTGTTTTAGTGAAGTTCGAACTTCCTCGATTCGTATTCTCCATTGATAGGGCAATGAGTGACCCAACCAAGGTCGGCTCTAGAGGACCCAACAAAACGATTGCCAGTCTTTTCTGACTCCTTTTTCCTCCCTCCACTAGTTTTATCTCTTCCCTTCCGGTGGAGAGATCAACCGTTAAGCATGCCACAAGATCTTGGGTGCCTGTGGCAGAACCTTCTAAATTATATGGTCCACAAGCACCTGATATTATCTCTAAGACCTCTGTCAGCTATGCTTGTACACCACATAACCTAGAATGTTCCGTCGGGTGAACCCCCGATAAACCATAATTCCTCCAGGATCGATACTTACAGAGACATCACAGTATTACAACAGTTTTCATACAAAAATACCAGAGTAGCGGAAGACTTACAATAAATTAATTTACAAACCTTTTGTAAAACTTATACAAACCAGAGTATCATTATTACATAGCAGCGGAAGTATCATTACGTAACTTTATTACAAACCACTCAACGGAAATGCCCTGCCCAAGGGCCACACAATCTATTCCTCATCAGATCCTTTCTCGACGACCGTCATGCAACAAGGGCCATAACACTCTTGTTCTACGGTCCACCTGCAACAGGGGTTAAACAAACCCTGAGTACAAAAAGTACTCCGCAAGACTTACCCGACCAAAAATTGGGGAGAAGACTCAGGAATGCTGGCTAATGGAATCAAGGTAAGGGTTTAGCAAGATCAAATGACACCTTTGCAAAAAGAGACTAAGCCAATCCTTACTGTGCCAATCACTTGTCAACCATGTAACAGATTCAAAACTTTTCTTCCATCAACTTCCATCATTACTACGATGCTGGTGCAAGGATCAAGTCTCCCATATCGTGGAGCAACGATGATTCGAATCGCTTATATACCCAGCTGAGGCTTCCTAGCCACATGATGTATGTAGGACCGAACATCTTACATACATCAACTCAACGCTTCTATTTCTCCCGGCCAGAACGGGTCCTAGCCACGAGGGTACAGTACACCATCTCCCTACGCCGCGGTCCCCTTCTACGGTGGCCCCGTAGGATGGGTACACGCTACGCTTGTCCCGGTTATCCGTTCTCGTCATGGATAGTACAAGGGAGCTTACCGCCATTAGCATGCGACTAGTACTATCCAATAACCTCATGATCCAAGGGCCAAGACAACGAACGGTGCTTAACCGACTCACAAGTGGACGACACTACACCAGGGCACTAGCCCTTCCTGGTACAAGTCACTCCACCCGGTCTCAATTTACTCATCATATTCTTGTTGCGTACCCTTGACCCGATCAAAGTGAAGGGATACCAACAAGTAACATCAGGTTTTCATCACTTTCTCAAAAAAGGTATTGTTATCACATTTTTGAAAAACGTTTCATAAAGCCTATGCTATGAGCAGGGCTAAGCGTATACTAATTATTTTCAAAATCAAAACAGTATCCAGGGTAATATATCAAGGTACGGTAAATACATCAAAGTAGGATATCACAGAACTCCTAACACCTAATGCATCATAACATCAATATACAATATAAATGCTTTTCAAAATACAAGAAGGTGGTTGAATGCATCCGGGGCTTGTCTTGGGGCTCGGAGAAGTTAGGAGCAGCTACCCAATCACCGAGATCGGACCCAACCTCTTTACACTGAGCACCTTCTTCGAAAATAGGAGTTGAATCAACTCCTTTCCTCGATCCGACAGCTACGCGATAAAGATGTATGATTACAATTCAGTAATAAAAAGGGACATGTGATAATGATGCAACGATTGTTAACCTATCTTGGGTACAACTTTTCTTCACGGTATAGTTGCACTAAGGAAGTATAGCTAGCGTCGACGATGACGGACTAACGGTACACAATCAACATAAAATTCCAAAGGTCATTAGGGCTAATGACCTAGGGTCATCACTCAATTCCAAAATCAAACAACCCTAATAGTGATTAAGGTTAATTACTAATTTATTTACCATTTTTACAGTTGTTGAAAGCTACTAATTAACTTGCTAATTGGAGATTAATCAAACCCTAATTAATCAAAAGGATTAATTAATTAAACATTAATTAATTAAGATATTAATTAAGCATAATATAAAAATTAGTCAAAGCATGATCAAACTTCATAATTAAGATCATTATCATCTAATTAGTACACAAAACAAATTTTATGATTTTTGGATTTATATTTTAATTATTAAAAATCATGGAAGTTGCATTTATTAATTAAAAGAACAATTTATAGCACAAATAAAAGTTACTGAAAAACTGATGTTAGTATTTTTCCTGCACAGAGAAATTTCACAAGGAACACATACATATTTTTTTGCATTTTTAATTGCCCAAAATAAATTATAACAAAAAGATGAAATTCAGCTTTGGAAAATCAAATTTGAAAAGGAAAAGCAATTTCCCCCTATGTTGGGCTTCACTGTGCGGCCCGAACGGCCCACACGGCCTGGCCGGCCCGCTCGGTGCTGGCGCTTCGCGTGGCGCGCGGCTCCTCCTCTCTCCCTCTCGCTGACAGGCGGGCCAGGCCTGTCAGCTTCTTCTTCTTCCCCCTCTTCTCCCCGTTCAAACAGACGGGGCGCCGCTGCCGGCCGTCGTTCTCCCCAACGGCGAGAACTCAGTCGATGCCACTGACACCCCCGGCTTCCTCACATCGCGGCGAACCCGACAAGTACGAACACGACTCCTATCGATGACCAGAACAGGAAAAGCGATGATGCCGGCGGCTCGACGGCGCATGGCTCACGGCGGTCGGGCTCACTGGAGCGCCTCCGGCGAAAATGAACACGCCAGTCGATCTAGCAACGCAACACGAACTCAACGCACCCCGAACACGACTCTGAGCTGCTTTGGTTAGAGAGAGGAAGCTCACGACGGGGTGGCGGCGGCAGACGACCGGAGGCGGGGAAGATGGCTTCGCACGGCTCACTGGAACAACGAAACCGAGCGAGAAGCGGCTCAAACGATGCGCAAGGAGGTGGTGGGGCTTCTGGCGAGATGGAGCAGATGATGATCGAGGACAGTACATGAATTTCACAAAGAAAGTGATGGCGGCCGACGTTGAAGAAGAAAAGAAAAAGACGACGCCGGCGGCGGTAGTGGTATTTATAGGGCAAGGAGAAGGTCAGGGAGTCGGCCGGCACCTTCGCGACCTTGCCCAGCTGGTTGGCCACGCGTGAAACCGGCGATGCCGCGAGAACGGCCACGGCGGCCGGCGGTGACTCACGGCATGGGCATGTGCAAGGTGTCCCCCCCCTGTATATCTACTGTAGCAGAGATATTTCCTCCTGTCTTTTTCAAATTACTCTCAAAAGTTGAACTGAACTCAAAAATCTTCTAAAATATAGATTGCTCAAAATTTTGTGATCTACAACTTTCATTAAACAAGTTTTGTCAAATTCCAAATATTTTTGAAATTACAGTTTGAATTTGAAAAAGAGTTTAAATTCTAACTTTTGGGATTTTAAAATTACTTTCAAATTTTTAATAAAAGATGAAAATCTCCAAAAAAAAAAGTTGTTCCATTTATCAAGATCTACAACTTTTATTTAGAAAGTTTTTCATGAAACTAAATAATTTTTGAATTGGAGTTTAAAAATCAAAAGAGGACAATTCCCAATTTAAAGAACTTTTTGAAATTACTTCAAATTTTATTCAAAACCTTGAAAAACTTTATTTACCAAAGTTGTAGAGCTCAAAGATATGTATAATCTGTATTTTTGAAGTTTTCCCAAATTTTGAATATTTTGAGATGAAAATGAGAAAGGGGCAAAAACACTTTAAATTTTAGGATTTTGAAAAGGAACTTCAAATTGGACTTTTGGGCAATTAATTAGTGGTGTTGTGGTACTTTTTAAACCCAACCAATGGCATACTTTCAAAGTACAAAGTTCATACTTTGAAATGGTACCAAAGTTTGACAACTTTTATTTACAAAATTAATTATGGTTAGCTTCTCAAAAGTGAACTTGAAATTCAAATCCTACACTTAACCAACTAGGGTTAGGGTTTGGGATTCGGATTCCAAATTCAATTTTGATTCTTGCTTTTGCATCATTTGACTTGCAAAACATGTTTAGGGTGTAAGTCAGGGTTAGCCAAACACTTGCAAGCATCAAGGTTGGTTTTAGTGGATTACTTTTATAAATCAATTTAAACATGGAGATAAAGTTTAAATGGTATTCATATGCACATATGATATAAAAGAGCGCAAACAACCCTAAAATTAAATAAACTCATTTTAGTTATTTTCATTAGGGTTTTCTAATCATGAATGCTCATGCAATGATGATGATGACATGGCAGGTTTAGGTTAACGTAACACCAGAGGTGTTACAGTGCCCTTCGGCAACACCTAGCCATCTAGGATTGAAGAGTCCAAGAGTAACAAATGCAAAGGACGAGATCAACAATATGCGCAAGTGCTCAATTGTTAGCTTACTCTCTAATTTGAATTTCTCTCAACCCATAAAATGGATGTTGGCTTTAGGGATCAAATCCCACTAAGAGAGGGTTGGAGAGTGTTCTCAAGGCTCATGATATAACTTCTTCTCACTTGATCAATAAAAAACCTTAATGCAAGTACTATTTTCTTCACCCTAGCCACGGTAACTCGGTGCCCAAGCCATCGCTTGCCATTCACTTACACTTGGTTACTTAAAGCCCTTTCCTTGCTATATTCATCTTCTTAAGCAAATCCAAGCCATCCTATGGTTTGAATCATACTAACATACCATCAATGCCATTTGGTGAAAAACTATCTTTATCAATATTGATTTTAGAGCAAGATTTCTAATTGAGACCATTCCATATGCAACACCTAGAGTCTCATTATTAATCCCAATATGCTTGCTTTCATATTAATCATAGATGTCCCATAATAGATAAGCCTTTGCTTGACTGACTTTTAGTTGTATTGTTACCTTGTGATTGAGCTATATCTTATTCAACAACGCATCAATTTGGCTTCATAACTCAACTGAATATGGAACACCATCAACTTGGCTTTGTATTTGAACCATTGTCACACTGCAAATGATACAACATATTATGACTCAAGTGTATGTGAGACAAACAAGTTCTTGTTCAATATTTAGCCAACTTGTTAGATTTTTAATCACATTGTCATTCAATTATTTAAAACACACTAAAGGGTTAGATGCCCTTACATGCTCCCCACCATTTTTTGCCTGTGCCACTGATATTCTCCGTCCATGCCTCACCAGCTCTCCTCTTCCCTTATGCTTTGATATTCACTCGCGGGGCACTAGCATTGTCAGCTCCTCCTCTTCGCTTGTGCCATGCAAAGCACCGGCGTTGCCCTCTTCGCCGCGCCACTCGTAGAGTGCTGAAACTACCCCACCTCTCCACCCATGTTGTGTCGCTCGCTCACACCTCCTCTCCTTGCCAGCACTGCTCCCTTATCTCTGACAAAACCATGCTTCTCTGTTTAGCTAAAGTTATATCTGATGAAGAAGTCCTGCCAAATTGTGTTTTTTATGTGAGAAGAGAGAAGAGCTGAAGCTAAGGGAGCGGGATCTATAACCATTGGGACCTGGGAGCAACTAAAGAGCCCTACCAACATCGCACAGAATGTTGGTATACGTGTTGTGGATTCAACTAGCAAGGGCCCCCGTGCTTTGCACGGGCGAAGCCCTTTTTTTCCTGGACTATGGGCATTTTTTCCCTAACTGCGACTGCGTGTTAACGGGTGTGTAAACGGGTTTGCTAACGGGTTTGTACTGTTTGATAACGGGTTTGCACTGTTTGCTAACAGGTCTACACTGTTTACTAACAGGTCTATACTATTTGATTGTTCATAGCGGGTCCGTACTGTTCATGGTGGCCCGTTACTGTTGCGAGGAATAGTGTTTTGTGAGGAGGTGAACAGTGAAAAAGGCGACGTGGGCACTTCAGTTGGCCGTTTTGGTATACAGCTTTAAAGGTAAAGGATAGATCAGTTATGGAGAGGAAGCAACCCATCGTCTCACGAGACGACCACATCGGCTCATGCTCTGACGATATCCAACCACAACTCCTGCGATCTTGTGCGACATGCAAATGATATGGCATGTTGCCAACGCAAACACATGCTCGCCAGGCTTGATTTGCTTTCTATTGAGGCATCCTGAATATAGCATTTTGGCGATTATCTTGTCTTGTATTATTGTTTGTGACATCTAGCATCCCCTGTTGCATTGACGAACCGCTGATATATTCAGTACCTATATATTTGGAGTGGCGTGTAAGTATTTTGTGGTTCTGGTTGGAAAAAAACCTAGAATTCTTTGGGGCACCTGTTGTGTCTAGTAATGTCCAACTTTTAGAAGACAGAAGGCACCCACTATTTTCGCTCAAAAAACAATGAAAATAAATAGTTAGCCCCAAGAAAAATATCTGTAGTTTTCTTCTCTTTCTCTAGACCGTGTCTATTAAGACTGACTACACCACGTCCGCTATCCGCGTCCGTACGCGCGGATAGCGGATGGAAACGGCTGCAGCGGCGTCCGGTACCGCGCCACGGCATCTGCAATTGCACGCTCGCTCCGCCGAATTTGGCTTGATAGCGGGCATGCGCTATCCGCGTGTAGGACCCGCGGTGGAAGCAGAGGACGCCGTGGACGCGAGTGCGCGCTTCGCCAAAGGAGAAGGCCGCCACCACGCCGAAGCTTCGCCGTGGATGCCGCCGCCGCCGAGCTCTCGCATGCAGCCCGCCCCCGTCCCCCGTCGAGGGCGCGGTGCCGCTCGGCGTGGTCGACTCGGATGAGGGGCGCGCGGCTTGTGCGAGCGTGTTGACGAGCATGGCCTCATCGGACTTGTCGTCGAGCGCCGTGTGGTGGGAGATGTCCCGCGCCAAGGACGTCGGGCGGGACACCTCCCGTGCCGACCGCCGTCGCGCCCGTAGCACGGCGGCGAGGCGAGCATCGTCGTGCCGGCACAGCACCACGTGCGTCTCGGCGAGGAGTTGTTTGAGGGAGACGAGCGAGTCGCGGAAGCAGCCGTGGAGGTCGGCCGGGAGGAGGAGGAGGTCGTCCAGCAGCTGCTCTGTCCAGGGTGCCGCCGAAGGCGTCGCGCGCCTGCGGGTGGTGGAGGAGGTTGGTGAGGCACGACAAAGACGCGCCCGGCATCGTCGGCAACCCACGCAGGACCCATCTACGCGGGCGCGTCCGCCCACGCCAGCAGCGCGCGCCGAGTCGTGCAGCGCCGCCACGAGCGGGTGGAGGTGTAACGTCCTGCCTCCTCGAGGCCGGACTCACTTACATCTGACAGCTTTAATAGGATCAATACTACCCTCACAGACCAACACCCATCTTTTCTGCGCACTTTATCCTCACTCATGCGCACCCGGGAACGAATTTCCGGTCGGTCACCCATCCTGAAATTGCTCCAGGCTAAGCACGCTTAACCCTAGAGTTCTTTCGAGATGAGCTTTCGGAAAAGAAGTTGCAACTTATTGGCATGAGTATCATATTAATCCTATTAAGCCCTGGGCCGGGGTGTTACAGGAGGCGCACGGGGAGGCTCGTGGACCGCACCCATGCGTACGACAGCTTCTTTGGACGCACGCAGTTTAGGAGGAAGGACGGCGCCACTGACTTGGGCGGCGCTAGCGAGGTGAGGGAGGGGTGCCGGGGAGGAGGAAGAGGAAGAGGAAGAGGCGCCGGGGAGGAGGAGCTCTATCCTCCTCCCCGGGGAGAGAGAGAGAGAAACACGGGTGGAGAGAGAGGGGTGCGGGTGGATAAAAGGAGGTGAGGCTGACGTGTGGGACCCACGTATGAGTCGTTGAGATAGAGGATGATATACAGTATTGTGGCAGAACCTTCTAAATTATATGGCCCACAAGCACCTGACATTATCCTAAAGACCTCTATCAACCATACTTGTACACCATATAACCTAGAATGTTCCGTCGGGTGAACCCCCGATAAACCACAATTCCTCCAAGATCGATACTTACAGAGACATCACAGTATTACAACAGTTTTCATACAAAATACCAGAATAGCGGAAGACTTACAATAACTTAATTTACAAAACTTTTATTAAACTTATACAAACCAGAGTAGCATTATTACAAAAACAAATGGAAGCATCATTACGTAACTTTATTACAATCAAACAACAAAAGTGCCCCCTTACGGGCCACACAATCTATTCCTTGTCAGATACTTCTTCAACGACCGTCATGCAGCAAAGGCCGTAACACACTTGCTCACGCGGTTCATCTGCAACAGGGGTTAAACAAACCCTGAGTACAAAAGTACTCCGCAAGACTTACCCGACCAAAAATTGGGGAGAAGACTCAGGAATGCTGGCTAATAGGAATCAAGGTAAGGCTTTAGCAAGATCAAATGACACCTTTGCAAAAAGAGACTAAGCCAGTCCTTACTTTACTACATCAATCACTTGTCAATCATGTAACGGATTCAAAACTTTCCATCATCAACTTCCATCATTACTACGATGCCGGGACTCGGATCAAGTCTCCCATATCATGGAGCACCGACGATTCGAATCGCTTTATATACCCAGCTAGGGCTTCCTAGCCACACGATGTATGTAGGACCGAACATCTCACATACATCAACTCACGCTTGCATTTCTCCAGACCAGAACGGGTCCTAGCCACGAGAGTACAGTACACCATCTCCCTACGCCGTCAGTCACAACCGTCGACGGGTGCACTCGTAGTATGGGTACACGCTACTTTCCGTCCCGGTTGTCCGTTCTCGTCGTGGATAGTACAAGGGAGCTTACCGCCATTAGCATGCGACTAGTACTATCCAATAACCTCATGATCCCAGGGCCCAAACAACGGACGGTCCTTAACCGACTCACAAGTGGACGACACTACACCAGGGCACTAGCTCCTCCTGGTGCAAGTCACTCCATCCGGTCTCAATTTACTCATCATCATGCTCTTGTTGCGTACCCTTGACCCGATCAAAGTGAAGGGATACCAACAAGTAACATCGTTTTTAAAATAAATGCCCTCAACGGGGGATATTGTTATCACACCTTTAGAAAACATTTCATAAGGCCTATGCTATTAGCAGAGCTAAGCATATACTAACATTTTCGAAATCAAAACAGGTATCCAGGGTGTATATCAAGGTACGGTAAATGCATCAAAGTAGGATATCACACAACTCCTGTTATCTAATGCATCATAGCATCAACATACAATATAAAAGCTTTTTGAAATACAAGGAGGTGGTTGAATGCATCCGGGGCTTGCCTTGGGGCTTGACGAAGTTAGGAGCAGTGATGACACTGTTGAGATCAGGACCAACCTCTTCACACTGATAACCTTCCTCCGAAACGGGAGTCGGATCAACTACACGATTGAGATGCATGATTACCGTGCAGTAATAAAAGGAGCATGCGATAATGATGCAACGATTGTTAACCTATCTTGAGTACAACTTTCCTTCATGGTAACCTTGCACTAAGGAGGTATAACTAGCGTTGACGACGACGGACTAGCGATACGCAATCAACATGAAATGCCAAGGTCATTGGTTAATGACCTAGGGTCATCACTCAATCCCAAAATCAGGCAACCCTAATAGTGATTAAAGGTGATTACTAATTTATTAACCATTTTTACAGTCGTTGAAAGCCACTAATTAACTTTCTAATTAGAGATTAATTTAACCCTAATTAATTAAAGAATTAACTAATTAAACATTGATTAATTAAGGTATTAATTAAGCATAATACAAAACTTAATCAAAACAAGATCAAACTTCATAATTAAGATCATTATCATCTAATTAGCATGCAAAATAAATTCCATGATTTTTGGATTTATATTTTAATTATTAAAAATCATTGAAGTGGCATTTATTAATTAAAAGAGCAAATTATAGCACAATTAAATTTTGTTGTAAAACCAGAGTTAGTATTTTTCCTACACAGAGCACAGCACAAGGAGCTCAGAACATATTTTTGCATATTTTTAGGTGCCCAAATGAATTTTCTACAAAAAGATGAAAATCAACTTTTGGAAATTAAATAAAGAAAAAGGAAAACAAACTTTCCCTTCGCGGGCTCACTGTGCAGCCCGAGAGACACACGCATGCCCGGGCCTGCTTGCTTGCGCGCAGCCCGCTCAGGCGCGCGGCCTCTCCCTCCCTCTCTTCTCTCACTGACAGGGCGGGCCCGGTTGTCGGCGCCTTCTTCCTCCTCTCCCTCCTTTTCTCACCGGCACAGGGATGACGGCGGCGGTTGCCAGCCGCTCTCGCCGGTGACCATCTCTCCGACGAAACTAACTTCATCAACCGACTCCCCTCACCGCGCCGCGCTCAACGAGCTACGGAACCGCCACTGCACACTACTGGAGTACGCACGACGGCGTTCGCGGCGGCTCGACGGCGGGGCGGCTCCTCGGCAACGGCCAACGGCGACGACCCGGGTGACCAGAGGGCCACTCACCAACGCAACTCGACACGACAAAGCTTTCCAAGCCGACAGCAGGCGCTACGATGGATCCTATTGACGTGGGCTACGACACCGGCGGCTGGCATGGCGGAGCACGCCGTCGGCAACAGTGTTCCGGCTAGCACCGAGCCGTAGCGCTGGAATTAAAAGGTGAAAACAATCAAGAGGCTCACCCCGAGCACGATGCTTGCCCTGGATTGACCGGAGACGAAGCAGAAGAGCTTGACCGCGGCGGAGGCGGAGCTCGGCGGCGCTCCGTGGTGGCGACACGGCGTTCCGGCGTGGTGGATGCAATAGCAACCAAACCAAAGGGTCAACAAGCTTTATTGGAGCTCGGAGAAGCAACCAGTGGTGTTGGTTGGGCTGGAACCGCTCTGTAGGGGCTGGCCGCGGCGAGAAGTGGCTCGGCGGCGCTCTGGCCGTCGTCGGAGAAGAAGGCGGCTACGCGACCCAGTCCGGCAGAGCTAGAAGGTGAAGGAGAGTTCAGGCGGTGCACAGAGGGGTTACGGAGCTGCCAACAACCGATTGCGAGCTATAGTCGAGGAAGTGACGTGAATTTGGCCGGCGGCAGTGAGCTTTGCCGGGGGTGGGAGGAAGAAGGAAAGATGTCGACGGCGACTGGTGATGCATATTTATAGAACATGGCGGTTCCAAGTGGTGGCCAGGGCCTTCGCGAAACCCTCCAGGTGGTTGGCAACGCGGGAGAACGGCGATGGCGCGAGAGACGCCACGGTGGTCGCCGGCGACAGCACGGCATGGAGAGGAGGGAAAAGGAATTTGCCCCGGGTTACTGTAGCAGAGATCTTTTCCACCTTCTTTTTCCAAATTACTCTCAAATTTTGAATAGAAGTTGAAAAATTCCCAAAATACAGATTGCTCACAATTTTGTGCTCTACAACTTTTATTTAAGAAGTTTTATCAGATTTCAAATATATTTTAAATTTGCATTTCAAATTTGAAAATGAGCTCAAACTCAAATCTTTGGGATTTCAAAATTACTTTTAAATTTTGAATAAAAGATGAAAATCTCCAAAAATAAAAGTTGTTCTATTTTTCAAGATCTACAACTTTCATGTAGAAAGTTTTTCCTGAAATTGAATAATTTTTGAATTGGAGTTTAAAACTCAAAAGGGGACACTTTTCAATTTAAAGAACTTTTGAAATTATTTAAAATTTTATTCAAAAACTTGAAAAACTTTATATACCAAAGTTGTAGAGCTCAAAGAGATGCACAAACTGTATTTTTGGAGCTTTCCCAAATTTTGAATATTTTGAGATGAAATTGAAAAGGGGGCAGTTTCACTTGAAATTCAGGGTTTTTGAAAAGGAATTTCAAATTGGACTTTTGGGCAATTAATTAATGGTGTTGTGGTACTTTTCAAACTCAACCAATAGTACACTTTCAAAGTATAAACTTCATACTTTGAAATAGTACCAAAGTTTGGCAGACTTTATTTAGAAAATTAATTATGGTTGGCTCATCAAAATTGAAAATGAAATTCAATTTCCCACACTTAGCCATCAAGCTAGGGTTGGGATTTTGAATTCCAAATTCCAATTTGATTCTTCCTTGCACCTCATTTGACTTGTAAAACATGTTTGGGGTGTGAGTCGGGGGTTAGCCAAACACTTGCAAACATCAAGGTTGATTTTAGTTGATTGCTTTTATAAATCAATTTAAACATGGAGATAAAGTTTAAATGGTATATGTATGCACATACAATATAAAGGGGCGCAAACAACCCTAGAATTGTAAACTCCTTTTATTCATTTGCATTAATGTTCTCTAATTATGAATGCTCATGCAATGATGATGATGACATGACAGGTTTAGGCTAACGTAACACCGGGGGTGTTACAAGTATGGAAGGATGTGGAAAAATTGATTTAGAGGATGGAATCTGGATGATCAGGACAGAATATTACTTTTAGAGGATAAATATAGAGTATGATGAGTGCGGATAGCCTAAGGCCTTCCAAATATGTGTGCTTGGAGTAATGCTTGAATAAGGAGAGAGAAGAAATTCAATGCCAAGTTGCCAACTTCATATGATACTGTAAAAATGAGAGAAAACGAACGATATTTATTTACTCATCCGTTTTAAATTATAAGATGCTTTGTCTTTTTTACATAGATTTTCTATATATTTAGACATATATGTACATCTAAATACATCATAAATTTTATAAAAAATTAAATTGACTTATAATTTGGAATGAACGGAGTACATCAATATATACTTTGGAATCGATTTAGTTGTATGTTGCAGGTGTTGAAGGTCGATGTGTGTCTTTTAGAGTGGAGGGCTCTTTTTTTTTCATGCACAATTCCATTGTGGCCAGCCTAATATGTGTGGGCTAGGCCAGGCCTAGAATATTTTATTTCCTTATATCTTATTTTGCTTGAACAGAAGGGACGGATTCCTACAAATATAAAAATTCCCTATACTCCCTCTATCCTAAAATTAAAGACGTTCTAGGATTCAAAAAAGTATCAAAAAGGAAGATATTTTAGCTACTTAGCCTGGGTATAGTACATCACCTGTCCACCATCGTCTCCCAGGTATACTAGATTCTTTGTCTATGCAAAATGCTATAGCGTACAGGTAGTTGCTGTGAGTGGAAAGGAGTGGAAATGAGGCCATTAGTGTATATTCACTTCAACTAAACAGTAGTTTCATGATTGGTCATAGGGCTACCAGAGTCTTTTACCAACAACCTTATAGCGTGTGTTTGTCTGTCGGTTGATGTCGTCCGGCATCGGTTCATTCTGCATGCGCTTGTCCGTTGTTTTCTCTGGAACAATGCGATTCCTGATATTGGTTTGCGCAAGCTATGGAATAGAACGATTTGACGGAACAGGCTGATGATGAAGCAAACCAAATAAACTTCCCTGGTTTGGTCTTAGGATCGGATCACTCCAGACCAATGGATCTGTCAAACTAAACAAACCATTTCTACTGTTATTCCTAGAACATCCACTATTATGGGACGGTAGGAATACTTGACTTAAGCAAAGTCCCAAAACATCTAATGATCCTCTCATTTTGAGTGGAGACAGTAGTCGCACGGAGGAGTTGTGTTTCTGTTGGCTCGCCGACAGCCAGCCGGGGTTCGTAACCTGGGCACAGTACATTTCGCAAGTTGAGTACTCATTGTACCTGGTCATCATGCGAGGCAGTCGCTGACTCTCATCGATCCATCCCTCTCAACCCGTTGCTTTTCGGCTCGCTGCACTAGCACTACTAGTTGCCATGCAAGTTGAGTGTACTCCTCTCTAAAAGTCCAAGGCTAGCTCCATCCATGTCATAAAAACACCCAAAATCTCCACTTGTGCCTGGTCAAAAAGAACGAAAAGATGGATCTCCGGTCCTGTCCCCCTGCTGACTGGTACTATCTCGTGAAGAAGTGACCGCCGTGGCGTCTGGGGTGTCCAGCCCGTCCATGCTTCGCCTGGAGTACATTTCCACTCGTGCCGCCAACGCCAAAGACGGGAAGAGGTTGATTGGAGAGACACACACGGTTTTAGTCAACGGGCCGCAGGCGTGCCTGGCTGAACTTTCTCCATGCGATGGATGCACTGTGTCTGCTGCCCAGTTGGCTGTTTGCGTGCCCGTGGCACACGAGCAGAGCAGAGGTCACCCACGCCACGCCACGCGTGGACTCGCGCGCGGGTCTGTTTCCCACGCTTGATTACGATGCGGGTCTTCTTTCCTCAGGAGTTTCGTGGCGTGCGTGAGTGGGCAGTCGGCACCAACACCAACACCATGCGAGGCTGACTAAATGACGAGGAGAATCAGATCAGATTAGTTGGAGCCGAATCGCGCGTCTCTGTTTCATTCGGGTCTTGTTCAGTTCGTGAAAAAGTTGCATTTCCTGTACTGTAGCGTTTTATTTGTATTTGACAAATATTATCCAATTGTGGCCCAACTAGGCTCAAAAGATTCGTCTCGTGATTTACAACTAAACTGTGTAATTAGTTATTCTTTTACTTACATTTAGTGCTCCATATATACGGGTAAAAATTAATGTGATGGAGAGAGTGGAAAAAATTGCAAGTTTTATAGAAAGTGAACAAGGCGTCGGTTTTACTATGCTGCCTAAAGAGCCGGCCGGCCGGTCAACTAAACGTGTTTGACCTGACTGACTGACTGGGCGTGGCGTGGCAACAGCAGTCAACGGAGGGCGACGGGCGCAGGTGACGCAGGATAAAGCTGTGCGCGTGGCGTCCGCCGTGGCATCACTAGCTCACCGCCGTGAAGCAGATTTGATTAACCACATGTCCCTATGCTACGCTAAGCTACTCTAGCTGCAGCCAGAACTCGCAACAGCGCTGTGTAGGTGTAGTATGTTGTTGGAGCAGCCGTACGTAGCCTTAACAATCTGCATGCAGCAAACAGGTCCACAAGAGTCATATACGGAGTAATACGAATGGTAAAAAAAAAAAAAGGCATTATATAACGATTAGTAAAAGGAAAAATATAGCCATGCCCTTTTATGGTTACCACGGATTGCTCATGAATTCAAACTTCACTTTCATTTGCGCCACAGAACTGATACATCAGTGTCATCATAGAGATGGTTCTATTCCTTTAATCGTCTTGTTTAACTTTTTTTTCACGACCGTGCCGAGGCACGTATTTCATTAAGAGGGAATAGATTTCAGTTACACCGAAAAAACACTGGTAAACCCAGGGTTACCGAGCGAGCAAAAAGAACAAAGCAAGTAGAATTAATCGAAACAAAGCCTGAGCTAAGCTATTGTAAAGCCGGTAGGAGCGACCGCAGCTGCCTGAAGCCGGAGACGGACCACAGAGCCGCCTTGTCAAGGATCAGCGACAGGAGCTGTTGTATAGAGAGCATCGTTCCAGAGAAAGTTCTCGCGTTCCGTTCCTTCCAGAGCATCCAACCGAGCAGGAAGAACATGGAGTCGAATCCCCGGTGTAGAGGCTTGGGCACACATTTGCGACTACGAAGCCACCACCTGATAGCGTTTGCTTCGTCATCCACCGTGACCCAAAGGTGGAGTTGGTGTTTATTTATTAATAGACAAACATTACAATATGGCGTCTTAACTCGTCTAGTGGTGGGGTAATATGGTGGTCAGGTAGTTTCTAAAAAATAGTAGCTCATAAAACGCTGCTTCGCAAAGGAACGATCGCACTTGCCTGCTGAGTGCTGACGGGCCTTTATTTGCTGCATCCGACCGGACCGGATCCAAGGGGCGCTCGCTGCCCTAACCCAACAGAACAAAGAGTACTTTGTGTAGTTTAGGTTCCCAACGGAAAGGGCACGCCTGACATAGTGGCTGGCAGGTGTTACGGTAGCTGTGTGGCTGTGGAACCATACCGAACCCGACCTAATAAGAAACTCCCAACCCAACCGGACGCATGTCACCTAATCAGGCCCTAAACTATCGCTGCCCTCCTCCTCTACCTTCCAGAGAGACCACACACACACGTACATCATGCACCCGCCGCAACCACACTACTTGTACTTGATGATGAAACAAACAAACAGCTGCTAGCTGCTACCTAATCTCATAATAATCTGCTCAAGGTTGCTCTCCCAATCTCCGCATGCCAACCACCCGTCCGAGCTCGTTCAGGAAGTGACCAAAGTACAGTATTATCACACAAACAGCCAAAGCTCGGTTCTTACAGAAGTAAGGTAAGGAATCGGGGCTGTGCTGTACATACATACATAGTACGAGTTGGGACTCGAAAAATGTAAACTGACTTTCGCAATGACGCCGTGTCGAATGCACGGCTGCTGCCTTCTGGGTGCTACCACCAAACCGTAGCTGGACTGAAAGCGACTGAATAATGTGGGTAGGAGGAGTAGTGTGTGTGCGTGTTCATCGGCAGGCGGGGGTCCGGCCGCGGCCGGTCCTGTTCGATCATCGTCATCGGCTCATGCAGTCATGCTGGTCTGGTCCTCCATCCATCCACCACCCTACTGTATGTCCCTATATCCTTCCAACGCGCCACGCCAAGCCTCCTCCGCATTCTCATCATGGTATGGTAGTGTCATAAATTAGCACGGGCCCGGCCGCCAAAACAACCGTCACCGCTCCCCGACCCCGCAGCGACGCCGGGGGCCGGAGCCGCAACCACCTAGCTACCAAACCGCCGAGGCGATGGAGTGGCAGTACACCTACACCTACGAAAAGCAAGTGGGAGCAGGGCAGGGCGGCGCAAGTGCACGACACGCGGGCTCCACCGCCGCAACCGCAACCACCACCCAACCCCAACTCACGGCCGCGCGCCCGCGCGCGGCCGTCAAACTCACCCGGAAACACCGTTGCGGTCAACAGGGAAGCGAGCACGGCCACTCCGCCCAACAGGAACCAACCACGCGCCATATATATAGGACCCCCTTGGGCGCGCCTCGGCAGCAGGGGAGAGCCGCCAGTGCTGGCCGGCTGCTGGATCGATCGGCGCCAGGAGCCATGGGGAGGTCGCCGTGCTGCGAGAAGGCGCACACGAACAAGGGCGCGTGGACCAAGGAGGAGGACGAGCGGCTGGTGGCGTACATCCGGGCGCACGGGGAGGGGTGCTGGCGCTCGCTGCCCAAGGCGGCGGGCCTGCTGCGCTGCGGCAAGAGCTGCCGGCTGCGGTGGATGAACTACCTCCGCCCGGACCTCAAGCGCGGCAACTTCACCGACGACGAGGACGAGCTCATCATCCGCCTCCACAGCCTCCTCGGCAACAAGTGAGTAAGCCTGCTCTGCTGTGTGTCGTCGTCGTCGTCGTGTCCTTCTGCCGTCTAGCTTGCTCAGGCGGCGCCGTGACATGCAGGTGGTCTCTCATCGCCGGCCAGCTGCCGGGCCGCACGGACAACGAGATCAAGAACTACTGGAACACGCACATCAAGCGCAAGCTCCTCGCCCGCGGCATCGACCCGCAGACGCACCGCGCGCTCGGCGCCGCCGCCGCCGCCGCGGCTCCCGGCGGCGTCACGGCGCACCGGGCGGCGGCGACGGCGGCCGTCTTCGTCCCGGCCCCCGTCAAGCTCGCCGTGAAGCCGGCGCCGGCGGAGTCATCCGACGACGGCGGCAGCAGCAGTGGTAGCAGCGGCGGCGGCGGAGGAGGAGGAGGAAGCGCCGGGGAGCCGCGGTGCCCCGACCTCAACCTCGACCTGTCCGTCGGCCTACCCGCCGCGGCGGCGGCCGACACGCCGACCTCACAGCAGCCGCTGTGCCTGTGCTACCGCCTCGGCGTCCGCGCCGGGGACGCGTCGTGCGGCTGCCAGGCTCACGACGCGGCGCGGCAGGGGTTTACATTTTTCAGGCCCTTGGAACAAGGCTAGCAGTGCATACGCCTATCAGAATTCAGAGACCGAGAGGAGAGTCTTTGAGTAGCTTAACCACTGCAATTTGCATGGCAGGCAGTTTTCTTATGGGGAGCACTCTTTCAGGAAAAAAAAAAGATAAAAAGAATTGTGATCGTCTCAGTTTTTGCTCAAAACTCACAGTTTTTGCCTCCGCTCCTTAGCAATTTCGTCGGAGTCTTCTGCATGCGAATACGAGAGGAACGAACTCCTTGATTTGGTGGCAGAATTCTCGACGCACATTATAAATGCGCGCAGGTACTAACAGTAGTAAACCAAACCAGATTGGCAGCCACCTAACTGGCGAACTGTTCAAAAGTGCATTACGCGAACGATGGTTTTTCAAAGCGCGGCGACCGGACCGGGAGGAACGAAGCTCGGAACCGCGTGCAGGCCTGCGTTTGTTTCGGTTTTGGTAGGTAGCCGGCCGAATCTTTCTACTAGGACATGGTAGTACTGCCGATGAGGAGGAGCTGATGAGCTGACAGCCCAAAAGCGGCGAAAAGAGGGCGGGCGTCATGTGCCTGCCTGCACAGCTGCACAGCTGCACAGCATGTACTAGCACCAGAACCCGGGTGGTACTGGTACTGGTGCAGACTGCGGCAGATCGCCCTTCCGCTGCCGTCTCGTTGGGATTATCCTGCTCCTCGCATTTGCAGCTTCATCCTGGTCTTCGTCTTCACCACATCTTCAAACAAACGCCTGGAATTCGGAGCTTTCTGTTCCTTTCGTCGCGTGCCAATACTGTACTATGCTTCGAGAGAAAAAAAAAAAGAAAATACTGTAATACTATGCAGCTGTGGCTATCAGGACCGCGCGCTTTTTCTGCCTACTCGACACAATCGTCGCTGAACAGAACAGCACACACATTGAATCAGCATCCATCTTGTCTCGGTGATAAAGTCGAACCCAATTTCTAGCCGAAATCGAAATTCGCTTTCTTCCAAATGATTAATTTACCCAAGCTGAAGTGGCGATAAATAAATAGTACTATCTCAGTGGCCTGTCACTCAGGAATCAACCAACGTTGCTGCTGCTGTCTCCTACCCCGTTAACCTCGGCGCCGGCGCTGCGTCTCTTTTGACCTGCAAAAGGTACCCCAACCCCAAGTGAAGCTTCTGTGGCATCCTTTTCAGCGCACGGTTTTTCGCAGTGTGCTGCGTGGCTGTGTCGCTTTCGCTTCTCTGCGTTCTTCTTTTCCTCTCTTCTTTTTTTGCAAATTGGTGACGGGTGTTTCTTTCAACGGGTCCGGGACGGATCCTATCTATCTTGGCCAACAGAGCAGCCATTCAGCCGAGCCAGCCCTAGTGTTTAGTGTCCACAGTTCCCTTTCGACCAGCCACTTGACGACACTCCATCTCCGACCCGGCCCATCCAGCAGAGATAGCACCAGTATTTCTTCTGTACAAGTATGCGCGAATTGCAGACCAAACGCATGTCGGAGCGTGGACTTTACTGTAGCTCAGACCGAGATTTGGGGATTTACACATCTCTTTCCAATCATGAACCCGCTTCCAATGATTGAGCGTTAAGCTGGAAATTTGTCTCCTACTATGATGAAATGCGATGCACGGTCAAAGATCGAGCCTGAGCTTCGTTCCGAGGCAAGCTTTCCAGTTTCCAGATTCAGCACAAGATCCAAAAATGCGGAGGAACAAAGTCCGCCGCCTCGCACCCGATCTTCTCCCTGCTGTAACAGTAGTACGATTCGTTTCAGTTCATCGTCGCCTATGATGAAACGAGAGCACCTACGCTGGTCTCGTACGTGGCGTCGAGCGGAGGAGACAAAGACTTATGCAACGCTAAGTATTGTTCAAACGAAGCTGTGCTCAAATTCCTGCAGGGATGGATATATAGGCTGCTGTCGCAGATGACTTCTAGTGTCGGGCATGCTCAAATTTGCTTCCTGCACGAGCCGATCTGGCACATGGATCTCACTGATTACCTGGAAAGAGAATTGTTGGTGATGTCGACTCACATCCCTGCCCTACCTGCAAGAAAAGACCACTCCGGATGAAACTCACCCAAAATTTAAATAACTACGTGCAAAAAATAAAAAAGATACTCCATGATTATGTAACGATAATCATGCAGTATATATAATTATATAATAAATATATATAAAGATATAAATTGTTTATAAACCTTATCAAACTTGAGATTGTTTGATCTATAGAAAAAACGAGGTTTACGAGCCTAATAGAGTACTAAATTCTTTTCACGTGTCGCCTGAACTGACCATGCACGCAAAGCATAGTGTGTGCTTCTTGATTTTTAATTTCTGAACGTGCATAAACACTCCCCAGTGTCAACATGCAAAAAGAACACCACATTCAGTTTGGTAGTACTCCGTGATTAGTTAGATTCAGATGAGCGTTCAGCTCTCACACCTGTTGGGACGACTAGCTTCTGCCATCTGGTAGCACATTCTATAGAGCTAGCTAAGCTTCCCAACCGATCGATTAATAATGTAGCTGATCTAAGCTATCTACTAGATGGGCACAACAATAACTCTTTTCGAACGATCGAGCTCGGGGGTGGTGGAAGGAATCTGGACGGGACGGCACGGCATCGGCATGGATCGAATTGGGAGGTTGGTAGCTGGAGGTTGGTGGACAGACGGCATCACCTGGTTCACCACCTCACCTAATCAGCTACGGAGTACTCCGTATTCAGCTGGCTGATGCCGCTGGTTTTGCTTCTAAAACGTGATTGCCGTGCGTGCAGTGTTAGCGGCCGTTCGATTCGATCGATCTCATCTCCCTGAAGATTCCTCCCGTCAACTTGCGAAAGCGATTTCTGATTTCAGAAGTCTGGTTTTAGGTTCTAATCCTAAAATAATTTAGAGTCTTTGCCAATATATATATATAGGTGGTTTGCTTTCTGAGGTGGCGCCACAACGGCAGAGCGGCCGAAATGCTCTTGAAAAAAAGGGCAGGCAGGCAGGTAGGTAGGTACATCATGGTGAGTTGATGACTGATGACGATGGAGCTCGTGTCGTTGTCTCAACTCTCAGCTCACAGAATTGCTCACCGGAAAAGGTGATTAGCCAAACCCAAACTTTGTGCCCCTCCTCCAGTGTCTTGTTTGTACATACCAAACAAAAGACCATGAAAAGGCATCTAGAAGGATTCCATGGCGCGACAGTGAGTGCGCTACCCTCTTTCGCAATGCAGATGCAGACAGATAGCAGACGGCATCAGGGGAAAGTTGGTTGCTGTTCTCGATGGACACACACACGCATGATATCAGGGAGGCCTCAGAGTTCATGCTGTTTGGCTGGCCTGGATGGATTGGACAGCCTCTCCTACCTACCTGCCTGCATCTCAGCAAGATTGCTGCCTGCCTACCTAATGTTTTGTCCAGCTCTGGCCTCCAGCAGCGCGCGTACGTGGTGTCTGTTGTGTTGTGTTGTGTGTCTAGAAGCATGTTTCAGGGCATGTGCCGAGTGTGTGTGCGATCCGATCCTTGGCTAATGGCGACGCCCTGTGACTGTGAGAAGAAGCTGCGATCGATTAGCATTATTTATGGCCAGCCGGATCGGTGGTGCCGAGCAGCGATAGGATGCCGCATTGGCTGGATGTAGCAAGAGTTAGGTTAGGTGCAACCAGATTGCTGGTGGGAGTGTCCTTTGCAGGCACAAAGCCTGGACCGCTGGAGGCTGGACGGGAGCCACATGAAATGACCAATCTGCACATACTGTATCTGTCTGTCCTGGTTCTTTTTCTTCCCCTTGTCCAGTCGCAGGCACGGCATGAATTGAAGAGGTTTGCCAGGAGTGGCGGTAGATGAGAGGTACAGTACTGTACAGTACAGGTGCTGCTCGTTCAGGAGTCAGGGATAACAAGGTGATCAAGAACAATGAGTAATCCCGTTCCAGATTGAATCTTTGAACGTTAAATCACACTTACGGCCGGCGAAAACAAGTTTAGTAAATTTGATATTCTGCTATAATGCGCATGCTTCAGGAATCAATCAAATTTGCACCTATATCCTCATGACTGGGAGTATATACTGGGCCAATCCGAATCTCGTGGTCCACAACAACCACAATATTTGCCGCACTTCCGCACACAATCGGCTGGGCCACACATCAAACGAACTACCAGCCCGTCAGGCCCATCTAGGTTTCCGGTGCTATCTGTCGGCCCGCACCGAGAACTTGCCTGCCGGCGGACGGCCCGCAACAATCGCGCCTCGGTTTCGTCGTCGCGATTGCAACAGCAGCCTTTTTCGTCGTCGACGACCGCCGGGCACTGCAGAGGAACCGTCGCGCGCCTCGCGGATTGGCCGGCGTGGCGCCTGGGCGCCGGGCCGGCGCCGCCCTTGGCCTGCCCTTTCGCCATTTCCCTCCCTCCCTTCCTCGCGAGTGGCTGTCGCGCGCGGCTGTTCCCAGTATGCCGTAGCAGCCTACACGCGGTCGTGGGGATTTGGAATTTGTTTCCTCCGCCTCTGTGGAGGACAGCATTTGGCAAAAGCGTCGATCTGGTCTCTGACGCGAGCACAAGCACAAAGGAAGCCGGACGCAGCAGCCTGAGGCTGGGAGCCTGTCCAACGCCCAAGCAAGACTGCAAGCGGACGAAGTTTAGGAGCACGCACTTCGCGCGAAGCAATAGTAGGCATCGAACATGCCAGTAAGCGAGACAGTCTCTCAACCCTCAAGTTGCTTCCAGGCGAAGGCACAAAACTCTCCCAGTTGTCCCAACACGGACCACGAAGGAATGTGTACTCATTTTCTTACACGGGCTTTTGGCTTTTGCTTGTCGCCATGCCGCAGGGGAAACGCGCCGGAACGCACTCGTGTACAGTATGGCCGGCTGTATACACTGGCGCACAGCACAGCCGGAGAGTCACCACACGACACGATCTCCCCACCCCGACGACGAGGCCACCGCCTCGGCGGTCCCAGTGAACAACGAGGTCTCACCGCTGCTCCAGCGGTGCAGGTCCGCCTCCATTTTCTTCTGGTCGAGGCGTCGGCGAGGTCGAGCCCATTGCCCTATTCCCGGTCCCCAGCCCAGAGAGGCGTGCCCATGTGGATGTGATCCGCCGGACATCCGGTGGTGTGGTGCCGACAGGGTTCGCAGGGCGGCGCAATTGTTTGCCACTCCGCGCTCACACATCGCTGGTTAAAGTTAAACCACCCTAAGTCCCTAACGCAGCTGCTCCCGGTGACACGAGGCCTCGACCCGGCTGCGCATGTGGCGAACTTGCCACTTCACCCTTTCTTTATTTACTGTTCGCCTGCCAACACCGAGAGCAGAGCACACAGCTGCGACGGACGACGACAACCGCACGGTCAAATAACCCCACCGACCGCGTCGGTTAACGCGGTCCAAAGCCGGTCTCGGTCTGTCTCGCCCCCAGTTATTGTTCTTTTTGCATGAAGTTATAAATTTTTACACTCTCCGACCGCGTTTCTACCCGCATATATATAGCGTTAAATGTAAGTAAAAAATAACTAATTATACAGTTTAGTTGTAAATCACAAGACGAGTTTTTTTAAGTCTAGTTGGGCCACGATTAGACAATCAAATACAAACTCGCTACAAATAAGTCTCTTTGACTTCTACGATTCCTATTTGACCATTCGTCTTATTTAAATAATTTTAATAAATAGTATTTGTTTTGTTATGACTTATTTTATCATTAGAGATATTTTTATAATAATTAATTTATTTTATTATTTGCATAAAAAATTTAAATAAAATGAATAGTCAAATAGAAATTATAGAAGTTAAAGATGTTCTTTTATTCGTGGAACGGAGGGGAGTGCCGACCGAACAAGTGCTTAAACTAATTCTGCCGGGTGCCGACCGGCCCCGGGGCGATCACAGTTCACGCCATGTGCGGCGCCTGGGCGGAGGACCGGAGCCCCGGAGTCGGGATCTCGCGATGCTGATGCGGTGGTGCCCCAGCCGGTGGTGCGCGCTCGGTCCCTCGCCCTCCCACCTCCGGGGCCTGCCTGCGCCGCGGCACCACAGCAGCTTTTTTCCGAGTCCACACAACCGGCGAGGCCCCCCGCGAGTTTTACTCGGCGACGACTCCGTTTCTGGTCTGAAACTCTGAACTGAAGCAGGGCCCGTCCAAGAGCAGGGACAGGCGTCGGCGTCGGTGAGCACCGGACGTCCGCGCCACCACCACTACGCTTGACTGTGACGGGGTCGGGAGGTAGATAATACGCAGACGAGAGCCACTCGGACACTCATCGGGTCGTCGCCGTCGCGCGGCGCATTCATGAGTCATGACCCCGCCATGCCGAAAAGGGTGCCGTGTCCGCTACCTCTGCCGTGGAAGGCCTCGGCGATTAGCATGGTCATGGTGTCGTCTACACGAATCACAGACTCGGAAATAAAAGCCTCTATGATCATCAGCGTCATAGTGCCTTATTATATTGGACACTTTTTTTTAATCACTATTTTGGACACTTTCATGGTCAAGGGTCACGACGCGTACGTCCATCCATCGTGCACACTGCACGGCTGACTCACCATCGTTTGGATCTACTACTGTATGTATCTATCTATACGTCCCAAAAGGAGAACCGACCGCTTGCACGCAAACGGCAGGGCAACTTTAACCTGTCGAATTCGGATCGGAAAAAGGAGACGCGTCACTTTTTTTTTTTTTTTTGATAAAAGGGAGACGCGTCACTTTTGAAAAAAAAAAAGGCTAGAGCGCTGCGTGTTGCGTAATATCTTATGGCCGTGGACAGTACGCTGTTGGCTGTTCCACATCACGGGAGCGTTTTTGTATTTAGATTTCAGAAAAAGAAAACCTAGTAGTACAAAGGATGTCCGGTACAATTGTTGCTTGTTTGACGTGCACGGACGGTGGTGTGCCTGCACATGGAAGGGAAAAAAGGCGATAGGTACTACAGTAGTGGGTAAAACAGGAACAGTCTGCTGGATGCAAGAAAAATATAAAGTATTCTGTAATGAGAAAAGATGTTTCGTCGTCAAGAAAAGAAAGACGTCCTCGAATAAAAGAAAGAAAAGATGTTTCGTACTGTATCATGCAACGGCTAATACACCGGATGCGCTTCCTTAACGTACGGATGATGAAGACAGCACCACCAAGTAACCTCGGAATGGAAACTTGACAAGGACCGAGAGTCCTTAACATCGTTGTCAACAGCAACCCCCGTATCTTGGATATTAGATCATGTGTGGCCCTTGTCTTTGTTGCAAAACCCACGCACACCATAAAACCCGGAATCAACGTCTTTTAAACCTCGCTTATACTTCCTCTATTTTTAAAAAGAATCAATTTTTAAAGTTGTGCTAGTGCTAGGTTAAACATCTAAAATTTTATAATAAAAACATTAAAATTTATATTATCAAATTAATATAATTAGATTTACAATACAATATAATTTTATAATATACTTATTTTATACCATTGTTGTTGTTATTCTTTTCTGTAAAGCTAGTTAAATCTTAAAAAATTTGAGTGGCATCCAGGAATTGATTTTTCATAGTCAAATAAAAAAGGGTGTATTTTTTGGATATTATTTTTCTTTGCTCTCTTAAACAGGAGTATTTCTTAATCTTAACTTACATAATCCATAAGGCAAACATGTTCTCTACTTCACATGAATCATGATCCATGAATATAAACTTTTACATAACCAGTGACAAATTGTCAGTGCACGGGTGGTCCATTTCACACGGTGATGCACCAAAGCAATGAAGGAAGCCAGCTCGGACAGGGAGAGCGCATGCATTCTTGCTCCCCCTTCCCTATCCTCCCTAGTAGCTAAAGAAAAAAAGCGAAAGCGTGAAGGCGCAGCACGCTGCACGCTCACGTTGCGGGCCTACGATCCCGAGCCCCAGACGGACAGATGACAGCACAGAGGATCCGGCACAAGCAAGCTGGCCACCAAACACTGCCCGCAACCGAGACCGAGAGCGTCCGAGGCCGTCCCGCTCAGGGCCCCACCTCCCCCCCGCGTTCCGTCCACATCCGCTCCTCCCACACGAGGCACGCCTGCCCCGACCACGCAGTTTTCCCATACCGCTCCCACATCCAGCATCCACCGCTGACACCTGTGCCCCGCGGTCCGCGGCCCCGCATGTCGGTCAAGCGCGTCATTACCAAAACCGTGGCCGCAGCCGCGGGTTTAACGATACGGTTTCCTCTCAGGAAGATCCGGCCTGCGAGGATCCGCATCCAACGGCTGCATTCCGCTACGGCCCGCCGCCCACGGCGACATCCGGTGCAGATCTCGGGCTTGCCCCGTACGCTCCTCCACGTCGGGCGGCGCCGGTAGCAGCAGTAGTAGCCCCGCGCTCCGCTCCGCTCCGTTCACAACACTGTTCGGTGGAATGCCTCACTAGTCACTAGTAGGGCTCAGGTCCAACCCAACCCACGCTCCCCCGCGCCGCCGTTCCCCACTGCGCAAACCCCGCCGCCACCGCCGCCGCCGCCGCCGACGACGAGGAGATGAAGGGAGCAATGCCGCCGCGGCCATTCATGGTGCCGGGGCCGGGGGCCCGATGCCGCCGCCGCAGCAGCAGTTCGGGCTGGTGGAGACGCGGCCCCCCGCTGGCGGCCATGCTGCGGCCGCGCTTCAACATCCCGGGGCTCCACCCCTCGGCTGCCGCCGCCGCCGCGGCGTCCGGCGCGGGCAAGATCGCCTCCACCTACGACCTCGTCGAGCCGATGCGGTTCCTCTACGTGCACGTCGTCAAGGCGCGGGACCTCCCCGCGGTGTCCGCCACGGGCTCCATCGACCCTTTCGTCGAGGTCAAGCTCGGCAACTTCAAGGGGCACCACGGCCGTCAGGGCGGCCACCCACAACCCGGCCTGGCAGCAGGTCTTCGCCTTCTCCGCCACGCACCTCCAGTCCCACATCCTCGAGGTCGCGCTCAAGGCCAGGGATCTCGCCGGCGACGACCTCGTCGGCCGCGTCGGCTTCGACCTCGCCGAGGTGCCGGTGCGCGTGCCGCCGGACTCGCCGCTCGCGCCCCAGTGGTACCGCCTCGAGACCAAGCGCGGCGACAAGCTGCCCCACGGGGAGATCATGCTCTCCGTCTGGCTCGGCACCCAGGCCGACGAGGCGTTCCCGGAAGCCTGGCACTCCGACGCGCACGCCGCCGCGGGGCCGGCCGCCGTCGCGTCCACACGCGCCAAGGTATACTTCTCGCCCAAGCTTGTGTACCTCCGCGTCGCGGCCATCGGCGCGCAGGACCTCATCCCCCATGACACCTCGCGCCCGATGAGCGCCTGCGTCAAGCTGCAGCTCGCCGGCCAGGTGCGCCGCACGCGCCCCGGCGCGCCGCCGGGGACGCCCAACCCGATTTGGAACGAGGAGTTCATGTTCGTCGTGTCGGAGCCCTTTGACGAGCCGCTCGTCGTCACCGTCGAGGACCGCGTCGCGCCTGGCCGCGACGAGATGCTCGGCCGCATTGTCCTGCCCCTCGCAGCAGCAATGCCGAGGCACGATCACTTCGGCAAGCCCGTGGAGCCGCGGTGGTACAGCCTCATGCGCCCCTCAGATGATCCTGATAAGAAGGAAATCAAGTTCGCAAGCAAGATACAGATTCGGATGTCCCTTGATTTTGGGTATCATGTTCTTGACGAGTCCACTTACTACAGCAGTGATCTGCAGCCATCATCAAAGCCTGCAAGGAAACCAAGCATTGGGATGCTTGAGCTCGGAGTTCTGGGTGCACGGAACTTGATACCGATGAAGGCCAAGGACGGACGCACCACGGACGCCTATTGTGTGGCCAAATATGGACCAAAGTGGGTGCGCACCAGGACTATTCTTGACACGCTGAATCCACAATGGAATGAGCAGTATACTTGGGAGGTGTTTGATCCTTGCACCGTGCTCACAGTGGTGGTGTTTGACAATGGCCAAATCGGGAGCAAGAATGGCGGTGGCCCAGATCAGCGGATCGGGAAGGTCAGGATCCGGCTCTCTACACTGGAGACGGACAGAGTGTACACACATTTCTACCCTTTGCTGGTTTTACATCCAAGTGGACTCAAGAAGACTGGTGAGCTTCATTTGGCTGTGCGGTTTACCTGCACAGCTTGGGTGAACATGATGGCGCTGTATGGTCGTCCGCTGCTTCCAAAGATGCACTACATACAGCCCATCCCAGTGATGCAATTGGACTACCTGAGGCACCAGGCAATGCAGATTGTTGCAGCAAGACTCAGCCGTGCTGAGCCCCCGCTGCGCAGGGAGGTTGTGGAATACATGCTCGATGTGGACTCGCATATGTTCAGTCTCCGGCGCAGCAAGGCTAATTTTCATCGTATTACCTCGCTGTTCTTTGGTTTTCTGGCAATGCTCAAGTGGTATGATGGCATCAGGAGCTGGAGGAACCCAATCACAACAATGCTTGTACACATGCTGTTCCTGATACTGATCTGCTACCCGGAGCTCATCCTGCCTACCATCTTCCTCTACATGTTCATGATCGGGCTGTGGAACTATCGGTACAGGCCAAGGCATCCGTCGCATATGGATACTAAGCTGTCCCATGCTGAGCTGACACACCCTGATGAGCTTGATGAGGAGTTTGACACATTCCCTTCCTCCAGACCAGCTGAAATTGTAAGAATGCGCTACGATAGGCTGAGGAGCGTCGGAGGTCGTGTGCAGACTGTGGTTGGGGACCTGGCGACTCAAGGCGAGAGAGCCCATGCTTTGCTGAGCTGGAGGGACCCTCGGGCCACTGCCATCTTCATTTTCTTATCCCTGGTGGTCGCCATTGTGCTGTACGTGACGCCATTCCAGGTTTTGATGGTGATAGCCATGCTTTACCTGCTGCGCCATCCCCGGTTCCGCAGTAGGATGCCCTCCGTGCCTTTCAACTTCTACAGGAGACTGCCTGCCAAGTCTGATATGCTCCTTTGAGATCACAGTATTCAGCGTAAGAGAAACGGGTGCAAGTCTTACTCATTTATGTCTGTTCCGCTCCGTTCCTTCTGATTAGCATCAGATCAGATGTGAATATACCTGATGAGTTCATATATTAGAGGTCATTAGTGTCCCAGGAATAAGGTGTTGGTTTAATGGTTTATTTTCGTTGGTTATGCCAAAGAAAGGGAACAACTGGATCCCTTTTGAGTTTTGGGATAGTGAGGAGGTTTTTGGGTGCAGAAATGTAATATTAACTTCAGGTTAGTAGCATATAGAACTAAAGGCAGGAACAATATTTATCCCCCGTGTATTATGTTTGTACTATTTGTGTCAGTTTTCTTTGTGTTTCAGTGATCTTTTCCCTGCGCCTGGGTCATGCTGTTTGTGTTTATGTGTTATCATATCACCTTGTTTGGGTTCCCTGGACATGCCCTGCTTGCTGCAGGTGTACTCCTTGTTCATTCGCAAAAGAAGAAAAAAGGGGAGGCTGTCCTCCTTGTTAGTAGGCGGTTTTGCTGTGTTGGTTGTTGTAGGTGCTGACAAATTTTGCCCGTTGCTAGGATTCGTCATCGTTGTGGCTGGCAAGATTGTTGATTTGGTTATTAATCTTTCGATTATAGGTGCCGTAGATTATGGGTGCCGTGTTGTAGCACCATACGTAATTTTCGGTGGCCTAGTGTAGAAAATGAAGCCGCATTTCCTGTGAATCACGCTGTCCTTTTCTTACGTACGGAAAGAGAACTGCTGATAGTTTTTTCTTGCGAGGGATTTCTGGTATTGTACCGTGTTTTTCAAAGGGTAAGGGCAGCGCCGGACGTCCGGACGCCGGGCGTGCGTCCCGACGCCAGCCTCCCCAGCGCCTCCTTCTTCCCGCCCCCCCGCCCCGCCGCCAGCCACCGCCCGCCGCGCGGCGTCGATCGCCGGAGCTCGGCGAACCCTAAGCGCCAGCGGCGGCCCCTCCCCTCCCATGCCGCCGGGCGTTCGCCCCGCCGCCTACCCATACCCCCCGCCCATCCAGCCCGCCCGGCTCGGCGGCGCCACGCCGCTTCGCTCACCGTCGGCCAACCCGCCACCACCGCCATGTCGACGATTGCCGCCCGACCGGCGGCGCATTCTACACGGAGGGAATGGTTGAACCTTAACCCGGGCCGACATCGCCGGAGAGAGGGGGAGGAGCTCGCCGGAGTTACCTGGGCGCGGGGAGGAGCTCGCCGGGGAGGAGGAACGCATCGTCGCCGCCGGGGAGGGAGCAACCGCATGGGGGGAGCGATGTCCGACGCGGGTTGGGGCCGGACATGTCCGGCACCCAGCATTACCGTTTTTCAAACAGATATCAGTGTAGTACGTGATGGCCTGGGCCGCGTGACAGTCTGACAGACGATACACTGGATGCCTGTGCTAACGTATTTACGCGTACGGCTGGATAAAGTCGGCAGCAGCGGATCAACCACGGGGCCTGTCTTGGATGGGGAGTCCGGTCCAGCACCAAGTAGGAGGCTTGGAAGCAAGAGAGTGAAGAAGCCCAATACTCAAGTCACCGGCCCAGAGTGGCGTAAATAATTACAGCCCAGCTGCGTCTGGAGACCGCTGTATGCAAACAGCTGTAATAATCGCTAAATGGGCCCGAGAGACAAAACTCGAACTTGACATGGTTGCTGCCGGTTTTGTACTAGCTACCCAAATATTCCAGTTCTAAATACTATCAGAGAATCGATATCGTAACATCTGGTATCGCTATAATGCACGGGGGATTTCTTTAAAAAGACGAATCTTGTACCATTGAATTTGGCCTCTCATCGTGTCACGTCTCTAGTCCTTTACCCTGCCACACGTCAATTTTATATCGTGCCACGTCTCCAGCCACGCAACAGCTTTGCACCAAGAAATCTTGCACGCCATTCAGCCACCATTCCAGAAAGTTCATCCTCGTACGTGAATCTTCTCATCCCGTGCCACAGCACATCCACCGCCACTGCCCGTGACCACGGCATCACGCTAACGCCTTGGCCACGCCGACGCGGATCTAGCGGGCCTTGGCCACAAGGATGCCGACGCCAGCGCCGCCGCAAGCCCCAGCGCCGACGTTGGTGCGTTAGGGACAACCTCTGCCGTCTCCTTCGACCTCCTCTCCCACGTGCCCTCCGTACGCATGGCGCGGCGCGCCGGTGAGAGCGGGGCCCGCCGGTGGGCCCCCGGCGCGGGTCGAGCCGTTGATCCTAGCCATCCAGCTCGCCCGCACCAAGCCTTTGCAAACTCTGCCTTCCTCCCCTGGCCGGCGGCAGCGCATGGGTGCGGTGGCCGCGACGTGTGCATCCTCGCTCACATGGCCCTCATCTCTCTCGCTCGCACTGCTACGTGTACGCGTGGACTTCAAAATCGAACTCTCCCAGTCCCGCCCATGGCGCCACCGCTTGAACCCCTACCGGTAGCTCCGGCGACGACCAGCCCCAGACGCTGCCGAGGCAGGCCGCGGGCACCCCTGCGCGCTGCGCCACCCCCTGGCACGAGCGCGCAACCGTGGTAGAGCAGGCGCCGAGCGTTCGTTCCTTATTAGCTTACTGACGTTACATGCCTACGCAATAGTGCCGTTTCCATGTAGAAAAATAAATGCAGCAATACATTGGAAATACACATATACCAGGTACTAGCAACAAACCGGTGGACATGGTTCACATTGGACTGCTCTATCTTCCCCCTGGACGGTCCACGGTCCGTGGACAAAGTGCGCAGAATAGTGTGTGAACGACTGGGGGTAGGCTCAAGCCCCCCCTACCGCTGTTAATTCTATGGAGCCCTCTAGAGCCCCTCCATAATTTTTTGTCATGGCTATAATGAAGAGGAGGGGCTGGAGGTCAAAGATGAAGAATTTAGCCCCTTCAAATTTTAATCCTAGATTCATCCCTAAGTGCAATGTAAATGATTTTTAGCTCCAATGAATTTACGAAGGCTTGTTCCTCAAATATATAAATTCCTATAGTTCAACACCAAAAAATATATCCCTACACAGACTGGGATGCGGCAACGCCGCATCAATTTTTCTAGTCATATCCTGAACTTAGAACATCTTTCTTGTGAAAACGGAGCGTTATTTTAGGATTTTAGAATATTGCTTTGCTCAATAAAAACAAAATATTCTATCTTTATGATATAATATTTTTCTCTCATAGTAAATTAGCTAAAATCAACCGTTTTAGCTTATCAGTCGGCTTATAAGCCTAGCTGAACGTAGCAGTTTCGTAATATTTATGATAAAATATGTAATGGTGCAATAGAAATTTAATTTGAATACACACAGTTGCAAGCTACAATTGTAGATAAGTTTTGATATCTATCTAGATATAATCTAAATTAATTACAATTCTAGATATATAATTTTTTGCTATGTATGTAGACAATATCTATATCATAGGTATATAGCAAAAACTATATATCTAGAAAGTCAGAACAGTGGTATAATTTAGAACCGATCCGATGGGTTACTTGCATTGTAACGCAAATTTCGTTATCGAAATTCAAAGATCAAAAGCCTACAAACATGGAAGCCTCGACTCTCCAACCCTGGACTCTCGCGTCCGACCCAGCGCGGCAGCGCGGTGAATATCCGGCGAAACTACTCGGCGTTGCATCGCGAAAACACCACGAGACGACGAGGCCAGCCGCCCGCGCGCGAGGGAGTCACAGCTCAGTCACCCCGCCGGTCACAGCTCAGTCACCCTCAGTCACCCCGCCGGTCACCAACCGTGTCAGCACTCAGCACGGCACGGGGGAAAAAAAATATCTGAAGGCGCGGCTGCGACGCGCGGAGCAAGACACCAAGTGGTGGACTGGTAGTGTGGCCTGGTGCGCTATCTTCCCCAAGTCCCGGCTCCAGGAGTTCGCGATGGCGCCCGCGGCCGCGGCTGTCGCAGCGGCGAGCCCGGCAGCGCTCCCTCGCCCATCGTCCCCAAGCGGCAGACGTCCCCAGGGCCGTGCGGCCTGCTCGTTTCGGGGCGCCGGGCCGAGCGCACGCCCCTCAACACTCGTGTCCTCCTCTGTAAGTCAGTTGCAGACATACCTTATCCACTCTTATCTTCCAGCTCGTTCTCGTGCTCTGTTATCCGGCCGATAGCTCAACGCCGGCGGACATCGTAAATCGCAGGAGTTCATGCTCCGTCGTCGACAATCCGAAATTTGAACTTGTCAAATCGTTGTGCAGACTTTCGTTGTACGAGGTAGCTAGTTTCACTAGTGCGGTGCGCTCTGACGTGACGATTTCAGTTCCCATACAGCTGATAAAGTCGTCGTGCGGCGTCGAGGGCCATCCCCGAGTCGGCAGCTGTACGGACGACGGCCGCGCTGCAGCCAGCAGCAGGCGGAAGTGGTGGCGGGCCGCAGCACCGTCGACGACGACGGGGCGTGCGAGCTGGTGAGCGGCTCGGACCTCGTCATCGGCGAGGGCGACGACGATGACAGCGTCCGCGCGTACCTTTTCAAGGCCGTCAAGAACAACAACGGCACCGGCATCCTCCTGCTCTCCGACATCTTCGGCTTCGAGGACTCCGCCACGCGGGACTTCGCCTACCGCGTCGCCTGCAATGGCTACAAGTACTCGACCTCGTCCACGCTAATGCCACTCGCTTGCATTTGCATCCTTCCGCGCCTTGCATTGATGGATGTTTGTGTGCCCGCACGCAGTGTCCTAGTTCCCGACTTATTCCGCGGGAACCCGTGGAAGCTGAACCTTCCGTTCGACGGCGACGGCTTCCAGCAATGGCTGGCGGGGCAGGCGCCGGGGCGGGTGTCTGGCGACATCGACGCGTGCACGAGGTGGCTGGTGGACGAGTTCAAGGCCGCGGGGGTGTCCAAGAAGCTGGGCGTCATCGGCTTCTGCTACGGCGGCGCGCGCCTCGTCGAGACGCTGGCGCGCGACGCGGACAGCTGCTTCAGCGCTGGGGTCTGCTTCTACGGGTCCGGCATGGACGCGTCGCTGGGCGACCGCGTCGCGGCGCCCGTCCTCTTCGTGTGCGGCGACGGCGACCCGCTCTGCCCCGTGGAGACGGTGCGGGAGCTGGAGAGGCGCGCGAGAGGCGCCCGCGCGGCGGTGTACGCCGGCAGGGGCCACGGGTTCGCGCACCGGCCGCAGTCGGTGGAGGAGGACGGCGACGCCGAGGACGCGTTCAACGCCATGCGCGGGTGGCTGCACGACCACCTGCTCACCTGAAGACGGTGGAGACAGGCGCGGTACACGGCTTGGGTGTTTTGTATGTACTATAGGTTTGCCGATAATCAGTTGCAATTGCAATCAAGGATGCCAGTAAGAGTTTGAGTGAATTCAGTAGAGCTCTTGAATGCGAAAGTGTTATTTGTTGAAAGAAAGTGTTATTTGTTTTTTATTTTACGAAAGAAAGTGTTATTTGTTTGTTTACGAAAGAAAGTGTTATTTGTAGTACTGACGCTGCTAAAACTGAAGTCTTTATTGAATGTCCTCGTGCCGCCATGGATGCCGGCGCTCGGGACACCCATTGATGCGGATTGGAGGCTCTCGTCTACCTCCGCTCCTCACGCATGGAGCAGCACGGGACGGTGGTGAGGTTGCTTCCCGTCCGCGACAGTGATGAGGCCAATGACGATGGGGCAATGGAGATTAGAGAGTTAATTAGCAGGTGTGGGCTTGGACAGTTCTCCAATGTTCTACCACCTTATAAGGGGAAGGGGGCATGGCGGCAACGGGAACCGCGATAGTGGTGACAAGTTGAGGGACATCTGATTAGGCGGAGTTGGCAATAGAGACATAGAGGCGAGAAAAATGTCGTCTTCCTCTTATGGTTGAGACTACGAGAGGACGACAAAGAAGCATGGGGCTGAAGGTGGGTGACGTAGGCGATGGAAATGTTTGAACCGGTGGGGGCAGGGGTCGTCCTGGCTAAGAGAGGGGCTAGAGGTTACTATTACTTGCACACTAGGAAAGAGGTCCCAGACAGTATTGAGAATATGAATTTTACTTCAATAGTTAATTAGTAGGTTTCAAGAACTTGAAAAAAATTAATGGATTTAGTTTCTTCAGCGATCATTGGCGTTAGTTTACCACGGATTAGCACAAGATAGATGATGAGCCAATTTGATGACATCTACGGTCTTTTTAAAGCACCAGGCTACAACACATATGTTTACCCGAGTATCTACCACTTACGCCCACGGATCGGTAACACTCAAGACGATTGGACGCGTGATCAATAATAACCAAACCAAGGACATAATCTGAGGCATGAAAAAGCACGAACTCTATCTCACGATGGTTTGTCCTACATGAGGAGACTCGTGTAATTTTAAGGGCTCAAGTAGAATTTCTACTAGAGTTGCTCCTGTGTCTAACTAGTAATGGAGACGATTCATGCATGGGTGGTGAAGGTGTGGAAGGAGTTGTTGGGTAGAGGAGACTCGTAATTTTGAGGGCTCGAGTAGGGGAGTTATGGTGGAGTTGCTCGTATGTCCAACATAATGAAGACAGTTCATGGGTGATGGAGGTGTGGGAGGAGTTGTTGGGTGGAGACTCATAATTTTAAGAGCTCAAGTAGGTGTTTGCTGGCATTGCTCCTATGTCCAACTGGTAATGCAGACAGTCATGGGTGATGTAACATTGCCCGGCTACATGAAGTAACGCCACTTGTCACCTATCTATCAACTGTGTGCAGCGATGAATGAAAAAGGAATAAAAACGTATTTGGATGTGGGCCTAGGCGTGGGTGTACGTAGAGCCCATAGCACTTGTGGGCTTGTGGACCGCAGCTTGCTGGTTGACGCGGGTGCTTAGGGGGTTGCTCCTCTAAAAGGGACGTTCGGAGTTGCTAAAATTTAGGGGTGAGTTAGGAGGGCTCTCGGGTTCTAAAATGGCTTCGACACCTCTATTTTTGATGCAATATGACTTCAAAATGTTTAATGGTGTTCCTCTAGAAAAATTTGAGCCAGATATTGAATTTTAGCTTCCGGTCCGGTGAAGGTTATTACATGTTGTAATTTCTGTGGGCATATTCTACAAGTTTTGGATCCGAGAATAAAAGATTTGTTAAACAAAAACCATAAACCTAACAAAATTTAATAATATTGGCACAAAGACAATTAATAGTTTATAATTGTTCCATAGTGAGATAAAAATAAAAAATTAATATACTTTATCACAAATATTCCCTCTATCTCTGAAAGCTTTAATTCATAAAATTTGTACCAGTCAAACTTTTTTAAGTTTAATCAATTTATAGAAAAGAGTATCAATATTTATGATACAAAGTATGAATATCTTATTTGGAAATATATTATATGATAAATCTAATAGTACTAATTTGATAACATAAATCTTAATGTTTTTTTAGAAGTTTGATCAAAGTTTGAAAATTTTGATTTAAGCCAACTCTGAAAGTTGACGTTAATAAATCACGAGATGACAATAGTCTATTGTGGTTGTGCTAACCCTCCTAGATTCACACAATTAGTCCGTAGTCTGACGTAAGCTTAATTGTGAGGCACCTTAGGACAGGTACACTGCTACACATAAGTAATCTCATATTCTGTCTCATGCAGTGCCATATAGGAATTTTTACTGATTTGGAGGAAACAGAGAGGCAAGAGAGAAAGAGATCATTGTTTTGTGAAACAACCACCTCATGAGCTGAAATTTAAGACTATGAGACAACTTATACACCATTGTACAAGTAGTTTTGTTGTATGCACAAATTAAGGAAGCTAGAATTACTACGAGACAACTTAAAATACAACCTACTGCATGTGTTTTCTTTTAAGTCGTCTCATAATTACGTAGCACTATATAAGACTATCTATAAGACAATACTAATATACCTGTCCTTAGGTGAAGTAAGAATTAATTTACAACACTATGGATAATATTGCTTGGCGTCTAACCTAACCAAGACGTGCTCGATGATAAGTCTAACATTACATCAGCGTCGACGTTGATGAGCCGAGTTAAATAATCGAGTAGTACATGCATGCAGCTTTCTCGCCGCCAAAACATCACAACACATCATACTGTATCACCTTCGGCACTCGTCGCCCAAAATCATTTTCCGTGGCCATCGCCGTCACACACACAGCGGAGAACACCTATCCAGAACCAGGAAAAACACGAGGCCATCGAGGCACAGTACTGCTTCCGTTTCTGGCTGCGGCGGAACTGCTAGTGATAAAAAGAAGGCGTCCGGCGTCCCGCTTCCGCCACGGATCGGCGTTCTTTGCTACTGGAGGAGTGGAGGATGCAGGCGTCCGGGCCTCCGGGGCTCCGGGGCCGGGCACACGGCAGCTCAACTGGCGTCGCGGTATACCTGCGGGGCAGCAGCCAGCAGTGCCTGCCTGCCTGCCTGCTGGATGGACTGGGCTGGGCGTGGCCGGCAGCGGCATGGAATTCGCGGCATGCGGCGGTGCGGCCAGTGGAGAGCGAGAAAGACGCATGGAATCCGGCGCTGGAGCTATGAATGGGCGTGGGTGTGGGCTCGGCGTGCCGCGTTCATGGCCGGCACAAACCACTTGGCAGGACAGGAGTTTGCATGTGCTGCCTGGCGCTGCCCACACATGTTTTGGGACCCAGTTCCGTTCATCAAGCTGGTTCCCTTTTTTTTCCCCCTGAACGACATCAAGCTGGATCAGTTAGTAGTGGATGCCACATTTTGTTTTGTTTTATTGTTTGTGAATGCAATGCAAGTGTGTGCATGGATGGATGGATGGATGTTATATGAGCTGTTATGGCCTTATTATTGCTGGTGCTTGTTAGTACTACACTAGTACCCCTGTGTGTGTTAGTGAGCTGTTGGTTATTATCTAAATGCAAGTTTAGTACTTGTATTAGTACTCCTTCCGGTACATATTTTAGGCGCCTCACCTTTGTCACAGTTCAATTTTTCCCAATTTTGATTATTTATTTATTCATAGAAAAATATACTAGCACCTACGATATTAAATTGGCTTCACTAAATTAATCCTCCATAAAACATATTCTAATATGGTGTTTATTGAATTTGTATACGCCAATATAACATTCTAAAACCTGGAGTACCTTTCGAAATTAAACCGTGGAGCAGCTGTGGAGCACCTCTTTAGGTGCTCTCACAACTTCACCCTTTTTTTCCGGAGCTAAAACCGTTTGGCTAAAAAACGTAGAGCGGAACAGTCCCAAACACCCTCTTAGTACCATGTCGAATACCTTGAGAAAAAGAAAACTTTGGCATGGAATGAATTTGCTGGAGCTGGCATTCCAACCTTCGAATAGCTGGCTGCATATAATTGGTTACAGATTTGTTCTCTCAGTCAATAATAAAACTGGTAGGAATATGGCTTTATTCCAAACTTCCAACTCCTCAGCATTCGGCAGCTTAACCCCATGATTTGTTGTCACCTGTCAGGATCAGAGGCGATCCCCAGATTCCTGCTGGTTCCAGCCTTTGTTCTATGCCTGACCGGCTGAACTGGATCAATCATTGCTCAATCTCGCTTTATTAGGAATTAGGATTTAATTAGGAGCTGGGAGTTGCTCTACCATTTCGTTCGGAGGCTTTCGCTTATGAGAATGTGCCCTGACCTGTATCAATCACTGATTATCACTGGAAATGATCATTCATTTGGAGCTGAAAACATCCATTACTAATTGACAACGTACGCGAGGGCAGTTCTCTGTATATCACTGGAAATTTGGAAATCTCTGGTAGGTTTATGACCAGTAGCACGCGAAGGATTATCATCCCTGCTTCGTGAGCGGAGACTTCCAAGTGTCCATTGACACCTGTGTATGTGCGTATTTGCCGGTGATTAAGAAAATGGCTAAATAGGACCTGATGGAATCTTGCTTAGTTGCTTTTGTATTCTTTTTAGTAGCGCCGCTTGCTGCTGCGGATCCAACGTCCAGTTACTGCTAGTACTACGAACTTTGAACAATGGACAGCTTTTTTTTTTTTTTTTTTTTTTTTTGAGCATAACCGGAGCTTATATTACTCATGATCAGGATTACAATCACTTCTGGCAATCTCTCGTAAAGCCAGTGGAGTAACAAGCCACTCATCCACAGGTTTATCACGAGAAACTAACCTAGCACACTCATGAGCTAGCCGATTACAGGTTCTATGAACAAATTTCAAAACGAAAACATCAAAGCTCCGGCTGAGTTCATTCAGCTCAAATAGGAGTGGATCAATCTCCGATCTCTGCGACGACCTTCGTTCCCATAGCTGTACCAGAATCTGGCAGTCTGTCTCCATTTGGATTCGTTGCACCCCCAGGTTTAGAGCAAGCCGAGCTCCATCTGTGCACGCCAACGCCTCTGCAGTCAGGGCATTCAGGCAATTGCCATACCACCTCGCAGCTCCTCCGCAGGTTCTTCCTTCACAATCACGAAGGACAGCCCCAGTAGCACCTGTGCTATTTCTCTCAGAGAATGCAGCATCCACATTGCACTTGATGAGGTCAGGAGTCGGCTTCTGCCAGTGGAGTCGCCGCTGCGCACCTGTCTTCTGGGCACCGGTTGGATGACTGAAACTCCACAAATCAAAGGCTGTATCCATCACCCATTTCACCGCCACCTGCACAGGCACACCAGCCTCACCATGTCTCTTCTTATTTCTTCCCATCCATAGTGACCACATGCCACACAGGATTACCGCTGCATCTTTAGGAGGGATCAGCGTTGGATTAACCAAGTCATGCGCCCAAGTCAATGAATGCAACTCCGGCATCTTGACATCAGTTGCTTTGCGGACTTCAGCCCAAAATGCCCTGGCCACAGTGCATTCCATCAAAGCATGCATAATGGACTCACTGTCAGCTCCACATACCTCACAGTTCGGCGTTCGTTCGATATGTCGTCGGAACAACACCTCTTTAGCTGGTAAGTACCCATTCACAACTCTCCACCAGAATACTCGAACTTTGGGTGGCACACATAATCCCCAAATTCGTTTCCATGTATTGTCAGCAGAAGTTGAAGCCCCTTCGTCAGCACCGTGCCTCTGTTGTTCATCATATAAAATGCGGTACGCTGAACGGACAGAGTATACACCATGGCGCTCTGGCTCCCAAGCCCACCGATCAGCTCCCACTCCCCTTATCGGCGTACGCAGAATCGCCTGAGCGTCGACATTTATAAAACTTTGCTCGACCAGCTCCCCATTCCATCCTCCACTCGGTGTTAGTAACTCATCCACCGTATGGACCTGTGGGTTATCCGGAGTGGATAGTGGACGCCCAGCAAAATGGTTTGGTAGCCAACGATCCCTCCAGATGTTCGTCGTGCTACCATCCCCAATTCTCCTTATTAGTCCCTTCTTTAATACCTCCCTTCCTGCTAGGATTGCCCGCCAAGTATGGCTGGCATGCTTCTTCCGGCCTGCCAACAGAAAGGTGGTGTCATGGTAGTATCGCCCCTTCAGAACCCTTGCACACAGAGACTCAGGATTCACAGTCAGTCGCCAGCCTTGTTTCCCTAACATGGCCAAATTAAACAGCCTTAGGTCCCGAAAGCCAATGCCTCCATGGATTTTTGGCCTTGTTAACTGCTCCCAGCGCTGCCAGTGCATGTGGCGACTATCAGCCGAGCTGCCCCACCAGTAGTTCGAGATAATCGTCCTCATCTTCTTGCATGTATCTTTAGGAATGAGGAAGCAACTCATAGGATAGGTAGGTACAGCTTGTGCGACTGACTTTAGCAACACCTCCCTTCCAGCACAACTAGCTTCTCGCCCACTCCACGCCCCAACGAGGCCTCTGATCTTGCTCGGCATATGCTCGAAGGTCTCCTTTGTTGATCGCCCTAGTGCAGTTGGCAATCCAAGGTATTTCTCTGCCAACGCCTCGGTGTCAATTTGAAGGACCCCCCTCACTGCCTGCTTGGCCTCCTCATCACAGTTCGAACTGAAAAAGACGGCTGATTTATCACGGTTCACCAGCTGCCCCGATCCCCTACTGTAAATTTCCAACAAAACTCGCAACCGATCAGCACCCCTTTGAGACGCCTCAGAGAAGACAATGCAGTCGTCTGCAAAAAGGAGATGCGAGATCCATGGAGCATGTACTCCAACACGTATTCCTCTCGATAGATATAGGGGCCCAACTGATTTCAGCAAACACGATAACCCCTCAGAGCAAAGTAAGAACAAATAGGGGGAAATCGGATCACCTTGGCGGATTCCCCTCGATGGTTGAAAAGGGTTAGTGAGTTGCCCATTCACGCGTACTGAAAACTTCACTGAAGTCACACATCTCATCACAGTGTTCACAAAGCTCTCTGCAAAACCCAATCGAAGCATAATCCCTTGCAAATAATTCCATTCAACTCTATCATAAGCTTTGGCCATATCCAATTTAATTGCACACGCACCTGTTTGCCCTTTCTTCCTTTTCAGATAATGTGTGCATTCATACGCCATTAGCACGTTGTCCGTTATCAGCCGGCCAGGCACAAACGCGCTTTGTTCTTCAGAAATAATCTCATCCAGGAACAACCGCAACCTGTTAGCAAGCACTTTGGAGCCAATCTTGTAAATAACATTACATAAAGAAATGGGCCGAAAGTGTTTGAGATCTTGCGGATTCCTTGTCTTGGGTATGAGCACTATAGTAGTATGGTTGATCCCATCAGGTAGCTGACCCCCGTTGAGAAAATCCATTACTGCATTCGTGACACTCGTCCCAACTGTGTCCCAATGAGTCTGATAAAAACCTGCCGTGAAGCCATCTGGTCCCGGCGATTTGTTTGCACCCATCATAAAGCACGCTCTCTCAATATCCTGAGCCGTGTATGGTGCTTCCAAGGATTCATTCATCGCTTCAGTGACTCGAGTGGGAACATGGTCCAGAATAGGTCCTGGCTCCAAATCTACTTGTGCTGTGAATAAGTCTTCATAGAAATTTGAAGCCATGATCTCCAGCTGCTCTTGTTCTGTAACCAACACACCATCTGATGCCCGAAGTCCAGATATGTGATTCACTTTAGCTCTTTCTTTCGCCTTGGCCTGAAAAAGTTTGGTGTTACGATCACCTTCTCTGAGCCAGCTGATCCGCGAGCGCTGTTTCTCCATCGTCTCCTCCCTAGCAAGCATTTCAGAGATTTTGGACATAATACGTCTCTCGTCCCTCGATGGACCAGCGTACAGTGAGCGACGCCGAATGTTCTCCAGGTCTCAGCGAAGTCGCGCTAGCTCCTTCCTAACAGAACCAAACACAGAGTAGTCCCATTCTTGAAAGGAAGCTTGCATCCTCCCTAGCACAGTTTGGAGTTGTCCCAGGTCATGGACTTCATTTGCATCCCCCCAAGTTTCTTCCACCAATCGTGAATAAGAGGGGTCCCTTTGCCACATGTTCTCATACCTGAACCTCCTTCTTCTATGCCTCCTTTTCCTCCCTCGGATACATTCAATTACCAAGCAACAGTGGTCCGATTCAGTCGTCTGTACATGCCAAACTGTGATATTTCTGAAACGGTCACTGAAACCTGAATTAACGAAGGCCCGGTCAAGCCTAACCTTGATGTTATGAGAGCCCTCCTGCCTGTTGTCCCATGTATAAGGTAACCCCAGGAACCCCAGGTCTGTAAACCCACAGGCATTCACCGCATCCCGGAAACCATCCATCTGTCTTTCCGGCCTCGTGGCCCCTCCAAATTGTTCTCGAGCATCAAGAATCTCGTTAAAATCCCCGACACACATCCACGGCGCTTCACTTTGAGCGTTCAAAAAATGTAGGAGCTCCCAACTGCGATGCCGCAATTCTCTCCTCGCCTCCCCATAGAACCCTGTGAAGCGCCATAGCTCAGCATCCGTGTCCGGATCAATCACCATCACATCTATATGAAGCTTGTCGTACGATTTTAGCTTCACACAGACCTCGTTCTTCCACAGGAGCGCTAACCCCCCACCTCGCCCAAATGTGCCGACTCCAACACCATTTGGAAAACCCAGACTTCTCCTCAGTCCTGTTACATCATTACTAAACATCCTCGTCTCACACAAAAATACCAAAATCGGCTGGTGTAGCTGGATGAGGCTACGGATCTCTTGAACTGCCTCGGGCTGCCCCAAGCCCCGGCAGTTCAGGCTTAAGAGTTTCATTGTGCCCGGCGGGGGCTGCCACTCACAGCCGCCGCCGATCCCGCATCTTGATTGTTGGAGGAGCGTTTTTGCTTCTTCGGGAGCTCCTCCTGTACAGCCATAGCTGCGCCCTCCGCGTTCTTTGCAATTTCCTGCACCCTTGTCATCACCCGACCCGCAGGCACTAATGCCGACGTATCAATAAACGGGAGATTTAGGTCCGGAGTCAGCGAGCTCTCCGAGCCTTTTGACTTCCTCTTCCGCTGTTTCACCTGGTCATCTCCTCTTTTGGCCTGGAACAGATCACGACAAGTATTATTGGCTACCCCCTTGCCTTTCTCCCTCTCCTTCGGCTCAGTTCCTTTGGAACCAGCCTGCTTGAGGGGCGATACTACTTCATCCTCGTCTCGTTCATTCCCTTTCTCCTTTGACCGGTGATCATCTGATCGTGACGCTGACTCCCGGGACCGGTTAGAGCTGGCTGAAAAGCCACTCCCAAAGGACTCAGCAGCAGCTTCTGAGAAACTTTGAGCTTTCTTTTTCTTTATCTCCGGGGCTCTGAGCTTGACATCAATGTGCCCTGACCTGTATCAATCACTGATTATCACTGGAAATGATCATTCATTTGGAGCTGAAAACATCCATTACTCATTGACAACGTACGCGAGGGCAGTTCTCTGTATATCACTGGAAATTTGGAAATCTCTGGTAGGTTTATGACCAGTAGCACGCGAAGGATTATCATCCCTGCTTCGTGAGCGGAGACTTCCAAGTGTCCATTGACACCTGTGTATGTGCGTATGTGCCGGTGATTAAGAAAATGGCTAAATAGGACCTGATGGAATCTTGCTTAGTTGCTTTTGTATTCTTTTTAGTAGCGCCGCTTGCTGCTGCGGATCCAACGTCCAGTTACTGCTAGTACTACGAACTTTGAACAATGGACAGCTTATATATCATTGGATTCTCAGTGACAGCATTGTTTTCGTGTCTCTCTTGAATCGACGAGGATCGATGCATGCCTAGGCCAGATCCACAATACTCTAGTATGCTGCAGGCTCCATCGACAAAGCATCTCAAATCCTTTGCTGCCGTTGCTTGTCTTTGTCTAGTCTCTGTCCACGCTTTACGCTTTCATTGGATACCGATGACACATGTAGCGTAGGATTACTCTGAAACCCAAGAATCTTCCGCGGTGACCATGCACCAATCGACTACAATTTCTGAAAATTTTACTTATATTACTTACCTTGCCATATAAAAAGGGTCCCTGTCAGAGACAGAAGCAAATGTAGTTCTGTATATACCAAAGTAAAAAGACCGTTCATTTTCAGCATCATATATTCATTGTCCACAAGTTTCAGTTCAACATTTGGGGATGGGGATGGAGCGCCGATCGATCAAACCTCCGCGACATGCGTGCATCCGTGCAAGGACTGTGTCAGATGGAGAGCCCAAAGACAAAGAGTGACATATGGAGCCGGACCCGGCCGTCAGTCCTGTCAACATAGAGCTAATTACCGAATTGTCTCTGAAGCCAGATAGGCCATTGCCGGTTGGACCATTGGAGCACAGGGGGTGTTTGCCTGGTTAGTGGCTTCAAAAAACAAAAACAAAATACTCCCTCCATTTTCAAATAATAAGTGATTTTAACTTTTTTGGAGAGTTAAAGCATCTAAAGTTTAACTAAAATTATAAAAACACAAAGAGTTATAACATCAAATTCAAATGGTAGACATATATGCATACTATGTAATCTTCATTCGGATGTGATACATTTATGAATTACTATATATGTTTTTATGTCTATATTCATAGCCTCCCTTACTGCACCGTTGTATGTCTTGAAATATGGTTAGATGAAACATAGTTTTACGTTATGTTAGTTTCTGTTACAGCCCATATATCACATTAGGAATACCTTTCAAAATTTAATTTTATTGGTTGTTGCAGTTCTGACCTTGAGACTCTATATTTATTATCCTTTTATTCAAAACTATGTGTTTGGATGTTATAAAAAATGAATTTTAGGTTCTAAGACAACACTCCTGTTTCTACTTACTACAATGGCATAAGCAATCCTTTTGGGTTACATAACGACACTCAAAATGTTGCAATAGGACTTTTAAAATAATCAAATACAACTCAAAGTTCCTTGTAGATATCTTATCAATGTTAGTAAAAAAAAACTATAAAATTATGTAAAAGAACAACTTATATAATATATTGTTACAGAGTTTTAATATAATGTAAAATAAGTTGGCATTTTCATTATTGCGACGTGTTAAGGGAACCAGTTTCATGGTTGCTAAATTATATAAGTCTATATTTGTTGCTCACACATGCATGAATATTTGATTTGTGTATCCTGGCACACAACACGTGTGTTTACTTTGAGTTATTTTTATTTGTATTAATAGTGATAGACGTGGGTAATTTAGAAACATATATATAGGTTATGGTTATTTTTTGTTTTCAATAGCAACATACAATGTTAATTTATATGTAGATTTAAGAGAGAATGATTTAGTTTATAAATAAGCATAAAATGAGTGATTTTAGATGTAAACTTAAGTTGCTATTTAGATTATCAATTGTAATGGTAGAGGTGTCCACTTGGATACAAATGTCAAAGATGACTTTTGATTATTTTTCACAATGGTAGAAGTGGATTATTCACTTATGGGCTCCTTTATATTATTTTCCATGATACCAAAAGCGGTTAACTTTTGTTGTCAACATTTTTGTATAACAAAAATGCTTTTTATAGACCGAAGCGACGGTCATTTGGACTATATTTCTGTTTGGTAACATCAAGATACTATAATTTTTAAAACTACAATATTTTTGACGCATTGTAGTTTTCCAAAAACACAAAAATATTATGTAAAAATAATATTGCTTTGAATAGGCAATTTTTTTTACTCCTAGGAGTCCCTCGCTGAGGTGGAGAAGACGGGGCCTTGGAGCCCTCTGCCCTCCAATATTAGTGGCGTGTATTCTGTAGTGGTGTTTGGGTGCAGTGATAAAATTTTTTGTTATTGTCACATCGAATGATATATAGGATGTCGGAAGAGGTTTTTATATAAATTACAGAACTTGTCACAAAAACCAAAAGACAAATTTTATAAGTATAATTAATTCATCATTAGCATATGTTTACTGTAGCACCACATTATTAATTTTTGGCTAATTAGGTTTAAAACATTTATTTCGTAAAATAGTCACAATTTATACAAATAGCCATTTTTAATCTATATTAATTTGACGCACATTATTAAATTTTTTACTAGAGCCGTTTTTCCCGAATGTCTTAGTATAAAACAACTTTTGACCTGGTCAGATAAGCTGGTTTGGAGCCCTTTTAGAAAGAGCAGCTGTCCTACTAAACGGGGTCTAAAACGCTTCTAAGGCCTGTACAACGCTATTACGTGGCAGGCGCTTAAAGTAAGTTATATTCGTTTCAATGCCATGCTGGAACTTGGCTTGAGCGCTTGCGAACGCATCGACGCTCGACTAGGCAGCGATGCTAGACGGACGCTTGCGCCCGGCCACAAGCGCCGATGCTCTGGGCTTGCTTTAAAATTGCTGAAGGATTAGTACTCTATCCATATGTTCCGCGTTGGGGTCGATGAGCGCTCGTTGAGGTTCAGACTATTGAAGCGCTCATAGTAAACTTTTTCCGTTGTAGATTAGTAGATGCTTGTATGTTCCCTCTCTTTAAAAGTTTATCTAATCAGCTCTGCATTGCCCATGCCTGAGCTGAGCTAGACAAGGTGTATGCTTGTTTATTCATGATGCAACCGCTATTTTCGGCGCCGACCAAGGTGCGGCAGTCCTTTGGATTCTGGAACTGGTCAAAGCAATGCGATAGATCAGAGGACCAGCGCGACAATTGTCAGTAAGGACTAGTTTTCTCAAAAAATTATTTTTTCTTCTATACAAAGCAGTAGTATAGTAGCACGTACTTCCTTCATCTCTAAACAATTGTTGGAATGTATGTTATAAGTTTGACTTGATTTATAGAAAAATACGTGTAATATTTATATCTTTAAATAATTTTATAAAAAACTAGATACAAAGATCTTTTCAATGATACTAATTATAATATTAATTAACGATATTTATTATTTATTAAAATTATTAGCAGCTTTTTCTCAGAAAACGAGACGATATTTATTTAGAGTCAGAGAGTACCACTTAAAATTCAGATAACTGTTTTCAACGGCCACCAGCCCACCAATCAGAATTCAGAACTAGTAGCAGTGTGCCCCCAAAACGTCCCATCACTATTTGCAGGCTCAACAAGAAACACCGAGCAAAGACGCAAGGTTTTCAGAGAGAACCGTGCTGCTCACAGCGCACTTTTTTTTTTTACAACATTTTTTTTACAACAACTCACCGCGCACTTGGGCACGGACGCACACTCCACTTGACTCGAGTCCTCCAAAAAGAAGGAAAATGAAACCGCACCTTCCTCTGTTCTGAACTCATGGAAAACACTGAAAAGAGCGCATTTGCCATCGAGTACCGAGGAAAGTGCGTTTCGTTTTCGTCGCCTTCAAACTTTTGCCCTCCACTGCAAGGCAAGCAAAGCCTCCCTGTCCATCCTGAAACTGATGCTTGTTTAGTCGTTTAAAGCTATGTGCTGATCGATTTGTCCAAGGAATTCTTGCAATCCAGTTTGTTTAGCATGCAGAGACGCTGATGACAGCGCAAGAATTCTAGAAAGCAGAGAATTTTCGTTGCCTGGATAGGGATAGGGATGAGTGGTGGTTGATGACACTGTGACAGTGAGATGTGTGACTGTTTGAGAAAGAAAAGAGATGGCAGTTTCACAGTGCCTGGCCGCTATCAGCTCTGTGGATGTGACCAAGTAAAGGTGGTGTTGATTGCCCATGCCAAACTGACAAATGGCGGTAGTTTAGAGGCTAGGATGGATTTTTGGAGTTGTTATTATAGTGGGGTTGGAAAGTTTTTGTGTTCCAAATGACCCGTAGACCTTACAAAACTGGAACTTACCACCATTAGTCCATTACAGCGCAATTCAGCACAAAACCTTTTTTTTTATTCCTTTCTCCCCTCACGATCGTTTTCACTCTAGGTGACAACTTTTGGACCAAATATAAATAGTAACGAAAATGCTTTCTATTTACATGGCAAACAATATAACCTGTTTAGATCCACTTGTGGTAATAGTTAGCAACTAAAATTAGAGGATTTTTTAATCCATTAGCACTAAGCTAATAGTTGTTAAATTTTAGATAGCTAATTTTGGATCACCTACTAATAGGTGGTTGTATAGTAAATTGAAGATACATATGAAATATATATTAGCACCTATTAGCAAAGTCAAACCTACTAATAGAACTATTAGATAGCAGCCCTCTAGCTAATAATTAAAATGTTTATTAGCAGGTCCGTTTAGATCCACTAGTATTAATTTTAACTACTACTAGTGCTAATAGCAACCTGTTTGGATACATTAGCTACTAGCTTGCTAATAGTTAGCTAGCTAATAGCTTATAACTAATCTTAGCTAGCTAACTATTAGCTAGTTTGGCCTACAATAGAACTATTAGTGAGATAGTTATTAGTTAATAATTAAAATGTTTATCAACCATTTAACAATTAGCTGGATTTGTTTGGATCTAAAGGGGAGCTAATTATTAGCAGCTAGTTATTTACTTTGTGGATCCAAACAGGACACTATTGCTTGAAGTAGCAAGTTGGTAATTGCTAATATGTGTCAATGGATATTAACCACATATTACTAACTTATTAGTAGATAGATCCAAACAACTAACAGTTGTTAATAAGTTTGGATCTAATAGTTAGCGACTATATTAGCTATTAGCTAACTAACTATTAGTGCTAATAGATCTAGTAAGATGTGCTTCTAAACAACTAATAGTCTATGAAACTACGCCCGCACGTGTTAGCAATATATTGATTTACAAAATATATGGATGACGGAGATATACAAAGATCCAAACCGTTTCTTTTTAATTTGTAGCTATCTAATAGTTAAATACCGATAATTTTAATAAATAATAAATATCATCAATTAGTATCATAATTAATATCATCGGAAAGATCTTTGGATCTAAACAAAATTATTTAGTCTATAAATATTATACGTATTTTTATAAATATATTGAAACAAAATATATGGATGACAACAAATAAAAAGGGACGGAGGGAGTATGGCTTAAGATATGGAGGCCGGCGGAGCTTAGTGTAGGTCGATATGGCCCCTCCTGCTCTATATAATTCTCCACTAATCTTCTTCTCATAAGCTTATTATACTTAAAAATATTCATGAATTTTCTTCATAATCTAATGCCATTTGATGCATAGCCCCCTCTATCATCGTAGCTCAAGCTCAACCACTCACTGTATAGAGGTGAATATTTGTGTACTACGTTTCTTTACTAAAATCATAGCTTTGCCCAAAGTTATGCTTTTCTTGTTTTTTTATGCTGACAACCACGATATTTGTTGTATGTAGGCGGCGTAGCCATCTATGGTACAATTCTTACTAGTTAAGTGTTCGTACATGATCCATCATATAAGATAGATTACCTAATTCATGTTTAGGTGAAATGCACCTAATTCATGTTTTAATCCTCGCAACCACGATGTTTCGAATCCTTAAACGTCACCATGGCCAAAATCTAATATAATATTATGGTACACATGTGTATTTTGTTTTCTTTTTAGTTTCTCATGATGGCAACACTGAGTAGTTTTGTAATTAAACGGAATACTCCCACACATGTGAAAAAAATTATTTCCTCGATTTTTCATTAGAAGAAAGTTATTTTTGTATGTAATATTTTGCGAGACATAACTTGCCACAACTTCTAATCAGAATTTTTCGATATATTTTAACACTACCTTTATAGGCCACTTATCTCGACACTACGTGATCTTTGGAACCCAACTTTTCTATAAAGATTATGCTAAAAAAAACTTTTCTACAAAGATTTTGATTGTGGTATCCAACCCGACATGTCCTTCCCGTTTCCTCACCCCTTTTTATCCTTTCATTTTTCCTTTCCTTCTTTTTTTTCTATTTACCATTTTTCTTCTAAGCCTATGAACAAATTTTTAAGGAGAAGTTTATTCAGAATAAACCATGCACAATTTTTTTTTAACAAAGGATGCGGATAATTCAAAAATGGATTAGATTCAGAGAATTTCGTTATCCATGAATGATCAAAGTCTAAATTCAATGGTGGAATTGTGTCTTCCATTTCCTAATAAGAATTTCTACCACCCTTAGTTCTGTTAAGGCTCAGTCTAATCTGAGGATTAATTAATATAGTAGTAGTTTCTCTGTCCTAAAATATCTATCGTTTTTGCTTCCTAGAAAATAACTGACGCAAATTTTTATAAATAATAAATATCATCAATTTATATCATAATTAATATCATCAGAAAGATTTTTGAGCCTAATTTTTTAACAAACTTATTTGAAGATATAATATTATATGTATTTTTTATAAATTAAGTCAAACTTATGGCACAAAATAAAAAACAATACTTATTATTCTAGGACGGAAGGCGTAGACGCTTAAAACTAACACAATATAAGATTACGAGGTCCATCTCATCTTTCAAATGATTGGAGCCCCTGCTGTCAGCTTAAACGAAATTTAGAACCAGCAGTAGCGTCATGCTAATCCATGCACACCGTGGGCCCCACCCCGGTCATCCTAGAGAGTAGAGACGCCTCGTGCTCCCTCCTTCCAGCAAGCAAAGGCAAAGCAAGCTGTTCTGCGCACCTGACAGCCTGCTCTGCCTCTCCTTCGCCACTGCACCTCCCACGCCCTGCCGGCGCCGGACCTGCCCGCCTGCCTCTCTACAAATCGCTCCCGCTCCAGCTCCACTCTCTCTCCACGGCCCCAAATTTCTCGAACCAACTCCGCCCCGCCCTGTCGCCTCCTTTCCAGTTTCCACACGCGCCGTTCGATCCGATCGCTTTGAACCTTTGATCGATCAGGCATGGCCGACGAGACGACGAAGCAAGAAACTGCCGCCCCGGCCCCCGCGACCGAGGTGGTCGTGACGGAGGCCGAGAAGAAGGCAGAAGAGCCCGCCCTGGCGGCGGCGGAGGAGAAGGCCGCGGAGGCGGCGGTTGAGGAGAAGGCCGTGGAGGCGGCTGAGGAGAAGGCGGCGGAGGCGGACTCGGAGGAGGAGAAGAAGGCGGAGGAGGCCCTGGAGGCCGCCGCGGGGGATGAGGCGGCGGTGATCGACGGCGCCGGGTCGTTCAAGGAGGAGAGTAACCTGGTGTCCGAGCTCCCCGACCCTGAGCGCACGGCGCTCGCGCAGCTCAAGGAGCTCGTCGCCGCCGCGCTCGCCAACGGGGAGTTCAACCTGCCCCCGCCGCCGCCACCCAAGGAGGAGGCCAAGAAGGAGGAGCCGGCCAAGGAGGAAGCAAAGGAAGAAGCTCCGGCGGCCAAGGAGGATGAGCCTGCTAAGGCTGAGGCGGCGGCCGCCGAAGAGCCCGTCAAGGAGGAGGCCAAGACTGAGGAGCCGGCGCCGGCGGAAGCGGCGGCTGAGGAGGCTAAGGATGAGGCACCTGCGCCGGAAGAGCCCAAGACTGAGGCTCCCGCGCCGGAGGAGCCCAAGGCCGAGGAGCCTGCCAAGGAGGAGCCCAAGGCAGAGGAGGCGGCGGAAGCGGTCGCCGAGGAGACCAAACCAGCTGAGCCGGAGACGGAGGAGAAGCCGGTCGTGGTCGCCGAGGAGGAGGCCACCAAAGCGGTGGAAGCCATCGAGGAGACCGCTGTGCCCGCCGCCTCCGAGCCCGAGGCGGCGCCGGCGGCCGAGCCGAAGGAGGAGCTGATCTGGGGCGTGCCGCTGGTGGGCGACGACGAGCGCACGGACACGGTGCTGCTCAAGTTCCTCCGCGCGCGCGAGTTCAAGGTGAAGGAGGCCATGGCGATGCTCAAGTCGGCGGTGCTGTGGCGCAAGCGCTTCGGCATCGACGAGCTCCTGGACGCCGACCTCGGCCTGCCGGAGCTGGGGAACGTGGTGTTCTACCGCGGCGCCGACCGCGACGGCCACCCCGTCTGCTACAACGTCTACGGCGAGTTCCAGGACAAGGAGCTCTACGAGAAGGCCTTCGGCGACGAGGAGAAGCGCGAGCGCTTCCTCAAGTGGCGCATCCAGCTCCTCGAGCGCGGCATCCGGGAGCAGCTCGACTTCTCGCCCAGCGGCATCTGCTCCATGGTGCAGGTCACCGACCTCAAGAACTCGCCGCCCATGCTCGGCAAGCACCGCGCCGTCACACGCCAGGCGCTCGCCCTGCTCCAGGACAACTACCCCGAGTTCGTGGCCAAGAAGGTATAATTTATCCTTCTCTTCTTTTACATACACCGATCGAATCATCTCCTGCAATTGTTCAAAATTTGAAACAAGGAATGATCTCCTAGAATCCTTAGTCCAAAATTCAACACTTTCAGCTAAGAAGTTGAGAATTCCCGCGTTTCAGTTTCGTGCTTGGTTAAAAATAGCATCTCTAAAATCTCTACACCGCCGTCATGCTTCTTTCTAGTAACAATGAAGTTCATTAGGCTAGTGCTAACTCGAAATAGTGAAGCAAAGCTGGGATTTTTTTTTCGCCCTTCCTGTTCAACTTATTTTCATGTAGCTGTTTCCTGCTTGCCAGTCTTGTGTAACTGGTACACTACACTTGCTGCTTGCTATAAAATGGCAAGATTACTGTGGATTCGGCTACGCCTGGCGCAGAATGATCTTCTGAATTGGGGGAAATTGATTTGGTCGGATCATTGATCAATTGTAGGTGTTCATCAATGTGCCGTGGTGGTACCTCGCGGCGAACAAAGTGATGAGCCCATTCCTGACTCAGCGCACCAAGAGCAAGATTGTCTTCTGCAGCCCTGGCAAATCCGCGGAGACCCTCTTCAGGTTTGCAGTCTTGCACAAAACAAACAGATTTATAGCGTCAATCACTCTGCCATTGCTGTCACACATTCAGAATTTAGATCCTCACATTGCATCGAATTTGATACAGATACATTGCGCCAGAGCAAGTTCCGGTCCAATTCGGTGGCCTGTACAAAGAGGATGACACCGAGTTCTCCACCTCTGATGCTGTCACCGAGCTCACCGTGAAACCATCCTCCAAAGAAACCATTGAAATCCCAGCCACCGAGGTTCGATCGCCTCTCTGTTCATGTATCCTGAATCTCATGCATCCGAATTCCACACCGCGACGATGAAACTAATCGCTATGAACCTTGTAGAACTCCACCGTGGTGTGGGAGCTCCGCGTGCTGGGATGGGAGGTGAGCTACGGCGCCGAGTTCACCCCGGACGCAGAGGGCGGCTACACTGTGATCGTGCAGAAGACGAGGAAGGTGCCGGCCCACGAGGAGCCGATCATGAAGGGGAGCTTCAAGGTCACCGAGCCCGGCAAGGTGGTGCTGGCCGTGAACAACCCGGCGTCCAAGAAGAAGAAGCTGCTGTACCGGTTCAAGGTGAAGAGCACCGCCGAATCCGCCGCCTGAGGCCAGGGTTGGGTCCAGTTCCAGGCATAGCCAGCCAGCTGATCCGATCGCCAGCCAGGTCCACATCCACAGGTCCATACCGCCACCATTTGAACATGTTGCATGATAGGAAGGAGAGGACAATAAAGAGTTTCTATTACTTTTTTGTCTAGGCCCGTTCCGTGTCTTCTGTTCTTTGATTATTTGTTTGCTTGCTGTTCTTTTTTGGGGGGTCGCATTTGTATGTGTTTGTTATTACCTGATGAAAAACCAAAGTGAGCTTGTGGTATGATATGAGATAGCGATGTACTGTACATGTGTCTGCTGCCTGTACATTTCATCCATGGATTCTCTTCCATCAACATGTTGATTTTTAGAAACAAGCATGCCTGGTTTGTCCCCACTGTCGTTGCCGGCGCCATGTTACTCCCCCCCAATCCCCATGTTCTTCTGCTGATTCCGTTTTTGTCGTTTCCCCTGGTGCTTTGCATTGCATTTGGGTTGGCATCGATGATGACGATCCATTCCAGACAAGTTCCATTCCATGGACGTCAGGATCTCACCCCTTTGCATGCTTCAGTTCAGTTTGAAACATCTCTTTGGAATCAGTCCGTAGAAGACTGCAAGTGAAAGAAAAAAAAAAAGCACTGTGTGTGAGTATTTAGTGATGATGCCATTCCTAATCAGGCAAAGGGACACTTTCTCTTTGTACTACTGTGTATCATTAGCATGGCAACATGGCAATGGCTGATTGCAAGGCACAGGCATCTTCCAGCGTGTCTGTGCTTCTAATGATGGGTTGCAAACCATGCTTAGGTGGTGGGACATAGTGCTAGGCTGTGATTCCAAGCACTGAACGAAAAGTAAAGAACCAAAGTCCAAACAAAAGCACAGGCACAGCAAAGCAACAAGCAAGCAAGCTGTAGATACTAGAGTAGATAAATTGATTGATCATAGATGGACTCGATTGCTGGAACAACCAGGCAGAGGAGAAGGAATGTCTGTGAGGAGGGCTGTGCGTGCGAGAGACTGAAGAAATTTCCGGGGGTTTGACCACGCCACCGATCTCCGGCCGGGGCCATAAAAACCAAAAGGAGGCGCCGCCTGGGGTCGCCGGTCATGATGCGTGTCCAGCGCGGCCACGACGCCATGATCCCCGACCTGCTGTACCTGATCGAATAATGCAGGCTGCCCATGGATGAGATGAGAGGGGGGGGGGAACCACCTGCGTGCGTTGCCCCGTCTTTATCCGAGTGCGCCGGTTTTCCGGTGATTAGGGAAACAGCCTCATGATTAAATTAGTAAATGGCATTTCCTTCCATGGGAAACTAGAACTACGGGCCTGGTCGGGAGCTGATTAATCTTGTCATCAGGATCGCCGTGAATCGCGCGTGATCGCGTTCGTGCGGTTCTTGCATTTCAACGTACGATGACGGCGCACCCATCGTCACCTTCTTCTTCTTCCATTTCAAGGGAAGGGAGGAGATGGATGCTGAGCGTTGCATTGTGTTTGGTTGGCCCATCCAGACTTCCGGAGACCCAGCCAGGAGCAAAGCTGCAGCTACATACTCCAGGCTGCTGCACTGTTGTCGTCCGTCCCTGGACCAGTATGGTATGGAGAGATTTCAGCGTGACATCTCCGGCTCGGGACCAACCAAGGCCAAAGTTAATAATGGCTCCCGTTCAGTTTGCCGCATTGCGAAAGAGTGCTCACACAGGAATGTACTAGCACATCCTTATCTGAACCAATTACAGTACAATGCATGGTAGGTAGGTCATGGTGCACGTGTCATGTTGCGTGCGTGGAACAGGACGGGGATGCATTGCAGGACAAAGGGGCAGGCAGCTATGATCCAGATCATCTCTGACTGATCACCCGCCCTGAATGGCTGAATCCTCACCACTTGCGTTCCCATGGTGCTGCTGCTGCCCATGGTGCTGCTGCTGCTGCGTCAGTTTATTTGGAATCGGCCACGAGAGGTACACGTACGTACGTACGTGCTTGTGAACAAGGCAGCTGCCGATACGGTCCCTCCTCCCTTTGGCGCAGAGGAGGAGCAGCGTCCCGGCCGGCGTGAGGAGAGCCGGCGCCGCCGCGCCGTGGCCACCACGTGTTCCGCGGTCACTGCTCCTTTCCCTTGTAGTTCCCTTGGATCCGTGGTGCGGCATGTGTCTGCAATTCTGCGTGCCGGAATCTTTGCTTGGATTCCTGAAACTCGAAACAAGATCGCGTATTGCTAGGCCTCATTTAGATTGCGAAAAAATTTTAATTTTACAACTGCAGTATATTTCGTTTGTATATAGCAAATATTATCTAATCGTGAATTAACTAGACTCAAAAGATTTATCTCATAATATACAACTAAATTATATAATTAGTTATTTTTTTATTTATATTTAACGCTTCAAACTTGATGTGATAGAGTATCCATGTCCCAACGGTTATCTATCTGCTGCAGATGAAGCAGCACATGCCGCTGCCGGCACGTTCTGGTCTGGACTTCGCCGGCCGGGTGGGGGTGGCACTTTCCATCATCCGTAAAGACAGAAAAATGCAGAGTGGATTGGACGCGAGACCTATCATCATTTTTCCCTTGTGAGAGCAAGAAAGATGGAAAGAGGAAGAAGGCCGCGGTGGGCAAAGTGCTTTTGGCCGCGTACGCAGCACGAACTTGAGAGCACGCCGCGCCGTTGTATAGACCTGTAGTAGTACTACTACATGTAGCAAAAGCCGCCCTGCCCATCAGCGTGCAGCACAGAGCGTGCTGAAGCAGCCCGTTGGCCCTGTTTGCAAGGCGCACGGAAACACCGTGGCAACGGCGACGCATGTCAGCTATACACTACTGCTATAGTACATGCTATCGTTTGATGACACTACTAACGGATGCCTATCAAAATTCGAAACGGAAAGGAGAAGAAGAAGAAGCATGGGCCTATCGGTCAAGCTTCCTATACGAGTTGAGCTAGCTTCAGCGGCAGCCAGCTCTGTGGTTTCTCGCTCTTTTGTTTTGGTTTCGAGGAAGGGGAATCTACTATCTAGCTTCTCACTTGTATCGACCACTTCATCAAAGTATCAGAAAGAGGTAGTGTACGAGAAAATCGGACGGCAAAGGGCGAAAGCGAATGGCGCATTCGATCAAGGGAACATGCTAATTTAATGAGAGAAAGAACGGGAGACAAATGATGAGCTAGCGATGCGGACACAAAAATTAGGAGAAAAGTGAAGCCCACAAAAGCACAGCATGTTTGGGGAACCGGTAAAGTTAACAGTTGCTTATTCCCCTCTCTCTCCCTGCTTGCTCCAGGGAAATGTTTTGTAAGATCAGTTTGAGTGGAAGTTTTATGAAGATTACATAAGCTGATATGACGCAATATAAATAAGTAGAGAGATAACCAAAGTCTTATAAAATAAAACAAGTTTGATTGAGATAAAACTTAATTACACTATTCTATTATCTATATCTGATTGGATCTAAAAACAGATAATCGCTACCGAATAACTACTATCTATAGGGATCTAAATATAGACTAAATAGATCAGTTTTTAAAATGGCAAAACTTTTTTTTCCATCTTACACCAAATTTATAGATAAAATATAGTTTGCGGTATCTCTAAGCATAGCAATTGATATTATAAATCTTAACGCTCTTTTCTTTAAATTAAATCATTTTTTTGAAAGTTTAAGTTAATACAGCCCTAGGAAGTAATCTACATAAGAACGGAGGGATAATATGTAAGCAGTAATCTCTGTCACTTTGAGCACTGTTTGTATAGTACAATTACCAGTAGTATCACAACAACAATTGCATTGCCACGCCATGCATATGCAAACAAGGTAAAAAAAAATCGACCGCCCACTGAACTCATTACACGCAAAGCAAAGCAAAGCATCAGCTGCACAGCCTCCCTCGGAAATCGACCAAAAGCTACGGGATTCAGGCCTTTGGGTCTTGAGATCACAAGATTCTTGGTTTCCGGAACTTGGTTGACTCCCAAATGGGATGGTCACTTGGTTGACTCCCAAGAGGTTTGAAAAGGGAGGAAACGGCACTTAAACCATTTGAGGCCTTGATGGACTACAACTAAATACACCTCAATCTACGTGTTTTAGAAGAGATTAAGGTGAAATTTAAATTTAAATTAAAATATACTTTACTAGAAATTTAAATTTAAATTAAAATATACTTTACTACGTGGATTAGAATATATTTGTGTGCAGCTAAATAAAGTCTAAATTTTTTTAATGGTTTTGAGAGTTAGGACGGTAAGATATTTAGTTTTGGAGCTCGAGACAGAAAAACAGGCATTGATTATTTTCGGAAATAAAATGAACTTTTCCCTTACAATATTATAAAAGGAACTGCATGGGTCAAGCCATGGTGCTTTATGTATTTGTTTCTGGGCTCGCCATTGGGTTGGACTTGGACCACACGATTGTCATATCGGGCGGCATGGACAATGAATTTGGGCTTCCGTGTCAGACGATTGAGAAAGAACCGAGTGGCACACAGGCTGTATGCTACTGGGCCGAAATTTTAGCGATTCAACTGGTTAAGCCCAATATTGTTGGGCCGGTGTTGCAGGACTCAGAAAGGACAAAACGGATTCAGCTCAATTGTTTTTTTTCAAGAGATTCAGCTCAATGTTTGTTCGCGACTTCGTGTAGGCTGTTCTTCGTTTGGATGGAAAACTCGGATTCAGCTCAAATGTTTGTTCCTGACTTCGTGTAGGCCGTTCTTCGTCAGGATCATGGGAGGCTCATTGGAGACATCGAGGTAAGGAAGGAGGAAGGGGTGGAGACTATACCTGATAATAGGTATAATTAATGGGTTAGGTTCTTAAGTGAGTAGATATTGAATGTGTGTAAATGAATTATATTTCTAATGGGTTGGATTACGTTAATATAAAATTGGTAACATAGGGTTTGGTTGAATTGGGTTCCTTTTTTCTAGGTTTGAATGAGCCCATACGTTGGTGTTGGGTTTTCTATATCGTCGTTTATCTTATCAGCTGGATTTATCAGCCGTTCGAACAATATTTTTTCTCACAACAAACCAGCCGACTTATATGACCAGCCAAATAACCTGATTGTATAGGTACATATATCAATTGGTCTAAAATGATTAAGTGTATTAGATGATGTAGTCAGTAGATTAATTTGTTCACGATCCACATGTTCAAGTATAGGAGCTAATTAGCACGATGTAGCTTCTTATTACATAAATTGTTTACAACAAATTTCAGTGTGAACATAAGCTTTTAGTTCATATGTCGAGCTTGCTACACAAAATAAATTGTTTACAACAAATTTCAGTGTGAAAATAAGCTTTTAGTTCATATGTCGAGCTTGCTACACAAATTGGACATGTCGATCTTGCTACACAAATTGGCACAACGAAGTTTCATGTCCTTTTGAACCATTTTCAACAACATTTAGTCATTTTTTGCTAAATATTAAGATGTGAACATGAACTTTTTAATTAGTTCTAGGTTCTGGCTTTTGATGTGAGGAGCCCATACAGATCTTATCAACATGGGCGGCGCCAGGGGTATGCCCCTGTATTCCTTGGCATACCCAAGATTTCTGACGCAAGAAAAAATACAGGTATACTGATACGGAGTACATTGCAAATTAGTCCAATCTAGACCATCCAGCTGTGGCAGCCCACAAAAAGAAAGCTAGCCTAGAAAGGCCATCGCAGTCCGTCGCAAGTTCCTCACCGTCCGCATCGAGAACGCGGAGCGCCGAGCGCAGATGCGTCGCGGAAGCTTCAAGCGCGGCCAGCCGTCGGGCGCGGTGTTCACCCTTCACGGTAGCTCCATCTGCCACTGCCGGACACCACTGCGGCAGGCCGGGGGACAGCACCTCCCCCACTCGACCACTCCAGCCCCCTCGACAGCTCGCCCCGACCCCGCCCCCTCCCGCTCCCAGCCCAGCGGCCAGCCGCCAGCCAGCCAGCCAAGGAGCCGGCCACCGGCACCAGCACTAGTGTAATCTTGACTTTAGTTCTCAGGTTCAAGATAATAGAGTTTCAAGCTTTGTTCAAGATTTAAAAGCTCAAATAGTGTTTTTTTTCTTGAGCAAAAACATTAGTGACTCCCAAATTTTTCTTGAGCTTCATGCTTAGGGCTTTGTACTGTGTGGTGTTAGAAGCTCAAGAAAAAAAAAAAATATATTGGTAGTGTCACTAGTTCTTATGTTCATAGAGATCAAAGCTTTTAAAGCTTTTAAAAAATGAACCTATGTGAGCTTTCGGTTAAGCTTGTGGACACTGGACACACAAAAAACATGAATGAACAATATTATATTGTCTACAAAAGCTTCTTATGTTTGGTGCTAATTGTTCTCGTAGCCACTTCTATGATGAACTATGTGAAGAACAAACAGGGAAATAAAATAGGTTATGAATATTTGAACAATTGCTTGGTTATATTTATTGAGAGGGAATTCTTCATTTAACTAAAAGATACGGATATCATCAATCTCTTCCAACAAGAGGATGGATAGTAGAATTATATTGCAGTAGTCTTACGATTTTGTAATATTCCTTAAACATTAGAGACAACAGCACTATATTTAGAACATGTACTTTGATTATTATTATGGCTATTTTAACTTATTGTCCATTATATTGCATATTTGCTTTGAAATTTTTTTCATGTGGCATACCCAGCTATAAATTCCTGGCTCCGCCACTGCTTGTCAAGCTAATTGGTGCCTGAGCATTTATCGGGACAAAAAAGCCCAGAGTTGTCGGGCTTGAAAATTGTGCTTACAAACATCCCATAGGTCGTGTCAGGCAAGGCCGGCCTCGGCGGACTGCACTCTATTTTTAGTTAGTGGGAAAATAATTGATGAACTAAATAAATCAGGTCAAACAGCTTGGCTTGATAATTTTTTGGGGTTTGCATTTCACTATACAAGTCAATGTCCATTAGCAGTCAGGTCGGCCAGTTCAGGCCGGGCCAAAGATGCAGCTTCTGATTGCTCCGTTTCATATTTTCCATGCCTACTTCTGTTTTTTTTTCTTTTCCATTTTTCTGTGTCCGTTTTTTCATTGCAGTTTTTGGTTTCTCTGTTTTCTGTTTTTCATGTGCACCTTTTATTTCCTTTTACTTTTTTTCTGTATCTGATGCAGTTTCCTTTTCCTCCATTCCTCAGTTTGTGGTGTTCATGTCTGCTTTTGATTTGTTTCGTTACTACCATCCTCTCGTGTTTTCTTTTTCTAAAAATCAAATAAGTTCAAATATAATATTATAATCCCATTGGAGATGTCTACAACCAAATTATTAATGTACTCTTTTATTACAAACAAAATTATTTTCAAGTAAATTTGGATCACCTGATAGTCGAACTATTTAAATTGTAAATTGAAATATTAAATAGTTTCTATCTTAATCTTAAACTAAAATTTTGATGAAAACTTCCTTATTCAGAAATGAGACAGGTCTCCCATCATAAACATTAGCAAACAAATCAATTCTTGACACATCCACAGCTAACTACTCACTGACTTTAATTAGATATTAAAACTATAAATTTATGAAACCTCAAAGAAAATCATGAAACTCGATGTTTAACTGTAGACTGATTACATCTAAATATCTTAGTGTTGTGCAATAGGATGAAAAATCTATCAATATTTTATTTTAATTCAATACAATCTTCACAAGACATTGTCGTATTTATATTTTAGATGGCATGATCATCATAAAATAAATTATAGCTTTCAAATTTTGCATGAAGGGTAAAACATAAATATAAATGTATTCTCTTATTATAGTTTTTCTCTGAACGTTTGATTTATTTTTCTTCATTGCAATGCATGAGCATATTTGCTAAAAAAAAACATATTATGTTTGTTTTCTGTTTCTGACTTTCCGTACAATATTTTTGTTTCTTGCGCGTGTGTTTCAAAGCATGGGGCGGCAAGAACCACTTCCCTGCTCAGGTCGTTGCCGGGACCGACCGCCGCCCTCTCTCCTCAAGACATTGGCTACTCATCGATGAATTCGGCCTCTTGCATGGGTGATGCTCCTTCCTCCGTGCATCCTCCTTATGGCAACGCCTCCAACAATCCTCGTTGCCCCGTGACCAGTGGCGTTGCATGCACATAGGCTGTGTATGTCATGGGGCATGGTTCTACTCAAGGTTGTGGGCTACGGTGACCGCGCCACCACTATCCCATCGTCTCTTGGCCTACGTCTCCTACAACTAACTTGAGTCCCCACATCTTCGACCACCTTTGTTGATGGTCGATAATGTCAATATTTATTAGAACTTTAGACATAAAAGGATACAGGAATACACACTAGTCTAGGGTTTTAACTGACAATTTCCACGAGTTTTGCATATTCTATATTTTCTAGGAATTATTCTAGAAAAGCATAAAAGAGGGGATTATAGTGCATAATTACCACGAAACTTATCCGCGACGGAAAACATCGTCATCAGGCTCAGGGAAGGGTCTAGAAGACACCCGAAGCAGCGGAACCCACAGAGGAGAGAAGGTGCGCCCTAGGTCATCCGTTGGCCGCCACCTTCTGGAGTCTTCCTCCCACGCATCCTTGGAAGCCAAGCAACGCATCCCTACGTCGATCTAAGGTCGGTGTGATCCGATGGTGCACACAAGATGAAG